>JAQPPZ010002533.1:600000-820834 GCA_028583015.1 Wollemia nobilis
AGATGGATTCTGAGGGATTAAGGATCCCAAATATGCCATGGTGTCTGTGAACCTATTTTATGAATGAAAGATTCCCTCGATTTCATACCATTTCAACTTAAAAAAAAATGTGACAACAAGATATTTATAAGCTTTCAGAATGGGGCATCGGTATTGAAAGAGCCCCTTAACTTGGTTGACTATGAGAAAGGAGTCACCAAATATGTTTAATATGTTAATATTCATGGCAATGGCTATGTGGAGGCCCAACAGTAGGGCTCCATATTCATCATTGTTATTGGTGCAAGGAAAGTCTAATTTGAACAACAAGGGCATTGGAGCTCCTTACGGCATGAAAAAAAATATTTCTACACCACCCCATTCCTCGCACTTTGAACCGTCGAAGAACAAGATCATATCAGCATTATTTTTTGGTTTTTCAGATTCGGGAACTTTGGATACAACAAAGACCGCATCATATGAAAGCTCAATTGTAATAGACCTATTGTTTGACAGTGGTGCCTCAGCTAGTTGATTAGCTATGACTTATCCCTTAATGGAATTTTGGCTTATAAATTCCAGATTGAATTTTGTCAGTAGCATGATCCACTTGGAGTACATGTATTATGATATGTATTGCTCATCATACTGCAAAGGATTTTCTTTTGATATTACATATATCGTATGACTTAGCATATACTGTCACAATTTATTTTTAGCAAACACTACTTCTAAACACAACTTCTCCACATATGCATATCCTAGCTCATAACTCACCAAGGCTTGGCTAATATAATATATGGCTTGCTCTTTGCTTATAGGTTCTTTTGGGCTAGCATGGTCCCTAATGCAAAGTTGGTCGCCGATATATATAGCAAAAATTGCACATCTGGCCTTGGTGGAGCTAGCAATGGTGGCATCGCCAAGTATTGCTTGATTTTAGTAAAGGCTGCTCGACAGTCCTCATACCAATTGAATGGGACCCCCTTGTATAGTAGTTAATTCATGGATCGATATTTATCCGATAATTGAGTGATAAATCACTTTATGGATGCTACTTTGCCATTTAGGATTCTTAATTATTTGATGTTTGAGGGAGGACGCATATATAGAATAGCCTTGACCTTTAAAGGGTAAACTTCGATGTTTCGTTTGGAAAGGATGAATCCTAAGAGCTTTCCTGAAGTTACACCAAATACGCACTTCTTAGAATTCAACCTGACATTGTTCTCTATCAGATGATCAAAGACCTTTTTCAGGACCTTAGCATGCTTTGCATGCATCAATGACTTGGCCAATAAGTCATCGATGTAATCCTCTAGGATCTTGTGCATGTAGTCATGAAAGATATATGTCATGGCCCGCTGATATGTGGCACCAGTATTTTTAAGACCAAATGGCATAACTTTATAACAAAATATCCCCCATGGTGTTATAAACGCAGTTTTATGCTGGTCTTTAGGCTTAATCCGAATTTGATTATAACCAAAAAAATTGTCCATTAAGGAGAGCATCTCATGACCTGCAATTGTGTCTACAAGAGCATCAATATTCAGTAATAGAAATGAATCCTTTGGTGTTGCCTTATTCAGGTCTTTGAAATCCGTACAAATACAAATCCTTCCATAAGGTTTTCCTACAGGTGCCATATTAGATACCCATTATGGATAGTCGATGGAAATGACAAACTCTACTTCCAACAACTTTTGCAATTCATCTTTCACCATTAAGGCTATTGTTGGATGCATCTTTCTAAGCTTCTACTTGACTGGCTTCTTTGATAGATATTTTCTCGATTGTGGGCTCAAAAGCTCTGGCCTAAGGTGAGGTTCTTTAATTGGATTTTATTTCATCGTAGGGTGCTTACTGGTGAGCAACTTTGAAGCGTGGTTTTCATGGCCCTTTTAGATGTGAAATGTGTGAAGAGAATGTAGAAAATATTAACCATATTTTTATTGAGTGTACTTTAGCCTCTAAGCTATGGAGGAGAATGGCCACTTTACTTGGATTACAATGGTCCAATTTTTTTACTTTTGAAAAACTTTGGAGGGATTGGCCTAATCAAGAGGGTGTTGATCATTTTATTAAGCAGTTAGATTGGATGGGTTCTACCATTCTTCTTTGGAATATTTGGAATGAAAGGAACAATTGAATTTTTAATCAATATAGGAAGGATATTCACTATATTTGGCAAAATACCATAGCCAACTTAGTTGAATCAATCCATCAACTCCTTAATCACCCCCAAAACTCCCACCAAAGATGGGATCAAGTGATGCAAATATTGAAGATTAAATCTTCTAAGGGCAACCAACTTAAAGGGAATGTGAGTATTAGTAAGATGGATAGGACTAGAAATTGGTAACCTCCTCTTAAGAATTTTGGAAAAGTCAATACTGATGAAGCCTTTAGAGGGAACCCTGGAAAATCCAGTGTGGGAGGAATTGGTAGACTTTCAGATGGCTCCCTGGTTTTTACTTTTGCTAAGAATTTGGGTATTCTTTCCAATAACCTTGCTGAGGGGTATGGTATCCTACAAGGCCTTCAGGAGGCTACTAATGTTGGATGGGAAAAGGTTTTAGTTGAGTCTGACTCTCAACTTATGATTATTATCTTGAAGACTCCTAAGAATCATAAGGTGGATTGGAGAATAAAAAGAATTATTGAGAAGATTCAATTAATCCAGATGGGATTTTTGAAAGTTGATTACAATCATGTGGTCAGAGATCAAAACAAGAGTGTTGATGCTTTAGCTAATTGGGCTTTGGACAAAGGTGATCTTACTTGTTATGGCCACCCTCCTATATGGTGGGCTTCTCAAATTAGGGAAGCTCTTCTTTCTATCATTTCTTTGGATGGCTCCAATTCTGAAGGTACCTAGTTTCTTATTGTTTTTTTTTCTTTGGCTTCTCTTTAGTTCATTTAGTTTTTTTTAGTTCCCTAGCTCATTATATTCTTTATTTTGTTTACTCTGTTGATTCTTGCGTTAATAGTCTTCTGGTCTAGATAGGTCATTGTTATGCTCAATTTTTTTTTTAGTTTTTTAAGGTGGGTGAATTCTTTTGTTTTGTTTTGTTTTTGTGTTCTTTGTGTTGTTCTTGTGTTTTTGGTTTTTGTTTTATGTTTTTTGTTATTGTTCTTGTGTTTTTTCATTCTTGTTCTTGGGTTTCTCTTTGTTTGTGTTATTTCGTGTTTTTATGTGTGAGTGTTTTCTATGTTTTTTGTTTTTGTTTATTGTCTGTTGTTGGTTGTTTTTTATTTTTATTTTTATTTTTAGGTTTTGGTTGTGTTTATTTTTCATTTTTTTTGGGTTATGTCTTTGTAGTGTTCTATTGTTTTTGTCTTTTTTGTGTTTTGTTATGTGGTTCTAGTGTTTTTCAATGTGGTTTGTGTTGTGGTTTCTTTTATCTTATTGTGTGTGTTTGCTTGTGTTTTTGTTTTTGACACACTCAAGGAGCTTGCTTTTTATTTTATTTTATTATTTTTATTGTTATTTACTTATTTTTAAATTGGTTTTGTGTGTTTGTTTGCTCCTTCAGTATGTCAAATGTGGTAGGCCAGGTCCGGGTCCTGGGCATTTTTGGCGGAATGGATACCCCTGCCTCCTTGGGTCTTACCCGAAAGTGGCATCCCTTTTGGGATGTTTTCCACAAATTAAAAAAAAAATTATTGCTTTGATCATAACCTTGACCCGATATTCTCATTCTCTTAATGTATCAATATCTACAAGAAGATTATTCATAACAGTAGCCTTACATTTGTTTTCTAATAAAATATTTTTTGAAAATTTTATTTTATCATCATCGGTCGGATGATGATGGTTTTCAACTTACTGGTGTGGGAAGAGGAAACATTGACGATATCTCCTTCAACATTCTCCTCTACTTCATCATCAATTCCTATACAATGAAGTAGATCACATGTATTTAGTGGTAAATTCAAATTATTCATATATTGATACATAAAATCATCTTTGAGATTCACATCTAGAGGGGGCATCTGAGATGTGCTTTCGACATTTGATAAATTATCAAGTATTAAAATTGGGATTGACATCCCTGAAACAACAGACTGACCCACAGTTTGAGTCTGTGTCTGAAATTTATTGCTGGTTCCCTGATGCGGTTGTTGCGATAGTGTGAGGAATTGTTTTCTATGCATGCGATATTGGTTCTTCACTAGTGGTGTGTGTTGTGGAGTTTTTCAAACTTTCTATGGATGAACTTGATGTTTATGGACTTACTGTAGAAGGATTGGTTGCTTGATCTGTTGTGCACCTAGTGGAGGCATCTATTTTTTGAGATTTTTAATAAATTTGGTCCCTCTGTAAATTTTCACATGAAAATTATAAATTAGAACTAGTTTTAAAAACAATGCAATTAAAATATAACAATTTTAACTAAACATACCCGAATCAGACTCTGTAGCCATTTTCGTTGATGGTGCAAGTGTTGGCCTTTACTCTGAAAAATAGTTAAAATATTTTCTCAAACTAAATATAAATTTATATTGTTAAAATACATTATTAAAATTAGAACTTTTGAAAAATATGTTTACCTTATGAGCTGGAGCTTACGTCTTAAATTTCCACTATATTAGATGCATATCTAGAAGTAAGAGGAGTCAGACATGTATGTTGTCCATCAGGATACCTCCTACGTTTACGGGTGGAAGTTACAAGTGATGATTGCGACTACATGTCAAAATCGGTAGATGCTTTTTGAATCCTAATAGTGGCATCCCTTTTATTGGATGAGTGAGCTGCTCTTCTCTATTTTCCAAAGAAAAATAGAAAATAACAAGATTGATTGAAAAGATAGAAAAGAGAGACTATTTCAATATATAATTTTACTTGTATTACATTCTCATTGATCCTGATAGCCAAAAAATCTAGGTGCAATGCATTTGGAGGATTGTTTGTTGAAGATTATAATTTGCTTCATGAAAAATATAAACAATAAATTTTCTAGAGGTTACTATATACACAGATTAAATTTTCTATGCAGAAAGAAGATCCTGTTTTAGGCGGTTTGAAATGTGAGTGCACCAATCATATCTGCCTCCATCAATACAACGAATCAACAATGACAAAGCCCAAAATGGCATTTTTGTAGGTCAGCCTTGTAGAATAAGCCTTCCTAAGAAAAATTCAATACAGGCATAAAGAAAATTATTTGTAATGTTGAAAATGTTCAAAACCCTTTTCGATTTAGAAGAATTAACTGAAAAAAAAAAGAATATTATTAGATAATGGACATTGGAAACAATAATACATCAAAATTAAGGATAAAAAATAAAATTTTCAAAAACCTACCTTTCAAATGGTCTGGATTCATGCCATATCTGGATTCCAATGTTGATTTATCAAATTTAGTCAATGCGTACTAGTTGTTAACAAGGAGACCATCCGAAAATGATAACCCTATTAATCGCTGCACATCTGAGGGGTTCACAGTAAAAAAAATATCCTTGTTATCAACATTGATCCATACAATGGACACATCATGGTCGTAGGAACTAACAATATGTTGCATAAAGGAGACGTTGATGTCCAACTATGGCATCTTCATGACTCCAGCAACTCTGAAGATGTAAATACAATTGGAATCTCTTCCAAGAGTGCTAAAAATATTCTTAATGTTTGGGAAATAGTAGCTCTTGAAACATACCTTAGAAGGGAGAGGAGAGGAAGCACTAACCATTTCTGATAACCCTCTGTAAAGCTCTAAAAATACTCTTAAAACACTCTAAAAATGCTGGGAAAATGCACCAAAAACCCTCTAAAAAAAGCTCAAAAAATAATTTGAAAACTCATGAAAAAAGCTCTGAAAAGGCCCTAAAAATGATCAAAAAAGCCCTAAAAATAATAAAAAAACTTTAATAAAACTGTTTGAAAAATCTCTCAAATTGTTGTAGAAGATGCACTAAAAATACTAGAAAATGCTCTAAAATTGCTCTGGAAATCGTCGTGTGAAAGGTGAAAAATGACCCTGCTATTCTATTTAAAGAAGTTTGCATGGCTGAAGTCGATGGATGTGTGAGACATGGAATAGGAGAGGACACATGGTAGCATCTTATTGATGATTTTTGGTGGTTGCATTCTTCCTTTTACCATGTGACCATCACCTTGTGATAGCCACCATGTGGCAGTCACCATGTGACAATCACTATGTGATAGTCACCATGTGATAGTCGCCATGTGGCAATCACCATGTGATAGTCGCCATGTGATAGTCACCTTGTGACAGTCGCCATGTGATAGTCACCATGTGACAGTCACCTTGTGATAGTAATCTTGTGATAGTCACCTTTGGTAGTCGTCGTGTGACAATCGCTGCTATCGAACGCATTGTGATAATCACTTCTATCAATCACCTTGTGATAGTTGCTTATGTTATTCACCATTTTTAAGGTTGAAAAATTGGTACATAATTTTCAAAAAATTGCCATTATTTGATAATTTTTTTACAAAATTTTCCCCGATGTTTATACACCTTAGGACTAGATTCACCTCAATTTTATAAATATGCTTTGGGGCCAACCCCTTATGCATAACCCTAGCTCTCAAGTCTCTACAAATACTTACCTCAAATATGCCCTCAAGTCCTCTTAAGAACTTTCTCAAACTACTCTCAAGTCTTTACCAAGACTTACCTCAAATTTACCTATAATTCCTCTCAAGAACTTGCTCAATCTGCTCTCAAGTCTTCACCAAGACTTGTCTCAAATCTGCCTACAAGTATTTACCAAGACTTGCCCAAATCTACCTATAAGCTTTCACAAAATCTTGCTCAACTCTGTCCTTAAGCTTTCACAAAAGCTTACTCAAATCTATCCTTAAGCTTTCACAAAAGCTTACTCAAAGTTGTCCTTAAGCTTTAACAAAAGCTTACTCAAATCTGCTCAAACACATGCTCAATACAACTCATAATATATGCTCAATCAATCTCAAATCTTGCACACAATGCTATCAATTGCTTTGTCTAATATTCAAATTAATTCCTTTAACTTGAAGTAGTTTAGACATATTCTATTTAGAATTCATTTAACCTCTGGAACATATAGAGAATGATGTACTCTATCAAAAATCCAAAATGTTCTACTCAATCATTAAGTCTATCACTTTCACAAATTTGATTTCTAATGTTTGCACATTTACTTTCAATATCACTCAAAACCAATGCTCAAGAACTTTCACTCAATCATTCAATCAATGAAACACAACTTGCTCACAAACCCTAAATTTTTTTTTCATACTTATTCAAACAAAGAGTACAATGTGGGTCTCAAACCCTAACTCAAATAATCTTCAATCTCTATTTCCAATGTTCTCTAAACATTCACCAAACATGCATATAAAAACTCACTCAAATATTTCCAAAAATACCATCAATAAATCATTTTCACTCCACCTTATATTTCACAACATTCAACCAAAAATACTTCAATCAAGGGATGATGTGCCCATACATTTTTGTTTTTATGGAGATATGTCTTCAAAACCTATTTTACTCACAACCAAATCCTTTTGCCAATTCTAGGTTAGATAGCAACAGTCTATCTCAAAATCTCCACAGGAATATTTACCTCAATAAATATTTCACCATACAATAAATGTCAACTCACAAATATACCTTATTACTCCTTCCTTAAAAATAACTCCAATCAATAGATCATTCATTCACTCAAACAAAATAACAATATCCCTATGGCTCCTTTTAACTCCAACTCAACATAACATATTTCAATCCAAATTTCAACATTCCAAAAATTTTAATATTATAACTCAAAACAAATTTCAAATTACAACAATAAAGTCCTTTGAATACACCTTATGCTCTCCAATTATTAACCCAGAATTCACTTCAAAATGCACAAATGATATTCCTTGAACACACCTTATAATCTCCAACATATGGCAAAAAATAAAAATATTAAATCATACCTTAGCCACTTTAATCAAAAATAATTTTTTGCACCATAAACACCACCATGCACTCCATGCAAATCAAACTCACATTCACCACCTGCCTAGCACCTTA
This sequence comes from Wollemia nobilis, assembly GCA_028583015.1. Lineage (NCBI taxonomy): Eukaryota > Viridiplantae > Streptophyta > Pinopsida > Araucariales > Araucariaceae > Wollemia > Wollemia nobilis. The sequence continues at coordinate 608,022 of JAQPPZ010002533.1, forward strand.
GCCACGTCTAGGCTACCACTTGGGCTATGCACCCACACAAATACCACTATGTGCTTCCTGCCTTTGGTAACTATCTTAAGCGCCATAAAACAAAAAACTCTTCCCTCTGCTGCTACTAGGAATCGAACATAGGACCTTTGTTCCACCTAAGCCTTATACTGCCAAGCCTTGCCACTAGGCCACCCATGTGGATGGTAATAGGGATGTGCACTCTTCTCCCTTTATTTGTCCACAATCCACCTTTAGCTTTTAAAAAATAAAATCTTTGTCTATGCCTTGCTCACAAAAATCGCATCGAATTATTTCCTCAACCTTTCGCATGCTCAAATTGGAGACTTACATTATGCCATTAAACATTATGGTATAAATACCATATCCCTTCCTTGCTTCGACATAGACGAACATAGATATATAAATTTAATATTTTGCGCCCAACACTTACTTAGGGTTTATACTTAATTTATATAATAAATTAAGCCCTGTGTTTTCCTTTTTAACCTTAGGCCTTATCTTAACACCTTTAATATTATAATATTATTTCCTTTAGGCCTAGGTATCTCCTTCCTTCAGGGTATTTAGCCAACCTTTTGACCAATCATGTGAAGCTTTAAACCAAATCTCTTGGGATTAAAATATAAATATTTTAACCCTCCTTTTGTCAATTCCTTGCACTAACTTTTGACATCACTGACACTAACTCTTGACATCAATGACAACATAACTACTCAAAATTTCCAACAAATCCAACTTACAAAACCTACTCAAACATTCCCAATTCTTGCACAGAAACCATTACATATATATTTCCCAAAAGTGCTTCCTTTGACTAAAGTAATTTAGACATATTCTAGCCATAATTATTTTTCTTCATGAACATATAGAGAATGATATGCAATACAATTACCCAATATGTTCTTTCACATTCATTAAGTTTGTCGCTTTCACATGTCCCACTTTTATTACTTTCAAAAGATATTTCTAGTATAGCACTTGATAATTGACCTTCTTATGCACTTCTCAAAATCAATCAAAGCCAATGCATAAATTTACTTCACAAAACTGATCTATAACTATTGCACTTTCATTCCCAATGTCATTCAAAACCAATACATAAATTACTTCATAAAATTTCTCTATAACCCTTGCAAATTTATTCCCAATATCAATCACAATTAATACATAAAATTGCTTTCAAACCCTAGCACATATGTTTCAAAAATAATGCACAACTTTGTTCTCAAACCCTAGCACATATATTTCCAACAATGCACATAAACTTAATCCTTATATCTCCAACTCTATGACATCAAAATATTTTCTTCAAACAAACATCACCCTTTAGAAAGGAATAAAAAATACCATACCTCTAAAACTACCTTGATGATGATGTGCCTTCAAAAACTTGTCTCAAAGTAATTTTATTTTTGATCCTTAAAAAATTTGGTTAGTGATTTTCAAATTCTAGCACAGATAGAAAAATCATTCACTCAAGTATTTCCAAAATGTCCACAATAAATCTAGAAAATAATACCTTATTTCTCCTCTTTAATATTCCAAAAATAAGCTTTTAAAACCCTAATATTTCAACTTACAATACACAAAATATAATAACCATTTAGTACACCTTATAGCTCCTAACTTATAATCATTCAATAATACACCTTAATTTTCAACTCACAATACACAGAATATAATAATCATTAAGTACACCTAATAACTCCTAACTTATAATATAATCAAAAATTTGTTTTCCTTACCTTGCTCAAGGTATTGGTGTGCTTAAAATATCATTAACTACCGTCAACACCAAGTAACCTTAGTGTATTTCCCAAAAATTATCAACTCCCATCAAAATATAAGCAAAACACACCTGATGGGTTTTGACCTGTGGACCACTCCAACACAATGCTATCACAAGCACCCTGATCAAATGCGCTATCATGATGGTTGGAACCAAAGGGAGTGCCCATGGAATATATCTCTATCCTCATAGCGCAATCCAAAAAACTTAACACAAAATGACGTCCAAGGGTTTCAACCCTGCAAACTTTCTATTGTCAGTGCTCATGCAAGACACATAACCAGCTAGGCTCCCCAGAAGGTGGAACAACCTAGGTGCATGCAAGAGTTTGATCTTTAATTACTTTGTACACCCTTTTTAAAATTCACTAAAATATTTTCATTGTCGTTCGCAATAATCACCACAAAATATATCAAAATAAAGCTTGCATTTCATAACATTACCAATATGGAAATAAAACAAGGTGTATATATATATATACTTCACGTGGTCTTCAAACGTTGGCATAAATTTAACCTTTTTATTTGAAATGGAACGTTTTGTGCCTTTGGGTTGGGTTATAATATTTATAATAAATATTATAATATTATCCTTTGGCCTTCCCTTTTAAACCTTTGTCCACTTTTAGAACTATGTCCCATTCTTTTTTTTTTTAATTTGTGGAAAACATCCCAAAAGGGATGCCACTTTCGGGTAAGACCCAAGGAGGCAGGGGTATCCATTCTGCCAAAAATGCCCGGGACTCGGACCTGGCCTACCACCTTTGACATACTCAAGGAGCAAACAAACACACAAAACCAAATTAAAAAAAGTAAATAACAACAAAAATAATAAAATAAAATAAAAAACATGCTCCTTGAGTGTGTCAAAACCAAAAGCACAACCAAACACGCACAATAAGATAAAAGAAACCACAACACAAACCACATAGAAAAACACAAGAACCACATAACAAAACACAAACAAGACAAAAACAACAGAACACTACAAAGACATAACCCAAAAAAACATGAAAAATAAACACAACCAAAACCTAAAAAATAAAATAAATAAAATAAAAATAAAAACAACCAACAACAGACAATAAACAAAAACAAAAAACATAGAAAACACTCACACATAAAAAAATGAAATAACACAAACAAAGAGAAACCCAAGAACAAGAACGAAAAAAACACAAGAACAATAACAAAAAACATAAAAAAAAAACAAAACAACAAAAACACAAGAACAACAAAAAACAACACAAAGAACACAAAAACAAAACAAAACAAAAGAACCCACCCACCTTAAAAAACTAAACAAAAAAACAAAGAAGACAAAAGAAAAAAAAATGAACAAAACAATGACCTATCTAGACCAGAAGACTATTAATGCAAGAATCAACAGAGGAAACAAAATAAAGAATAGAATGAGCTAGGGAACTAAAAAAACTGAATGAACCAAAGAGAAACAAAAAAAAAACAAGAAGAAACTAGGTACCTTCAGAACTGGAGCCATCCAAAGAAATGATAGAAAGAAGAGCTTCCCTAATTTGAGAAGCCCACCATATAGGAGGGTGGCCATAACAAGTAAGATCACCTTTGTCCAAAGCCCAATTAGCTAAAGCATCAGCACTCTTGTTTTGATCTCTGACCACATGATTGTAATCAACTTTCAAAAATCCCATCCGGATTAACTGAATCTTCTCAATAATTCTTTTTATTCTCCAATCCACCTTATGATTCTTAGAAGGAGTCTTCAAGAGATTAATCATAAGTTGAGAGTCGGACTCAACTAACACCTTTTCCCATCCAACCTTAGTAGCCTCCTGAAGGCCTCTAAGGATACCATACCCCTCAGCAAGGTTATTGGAAAGAATACCCAAATTCTCAACAAAAGTAAAAACCAGGGAGCCATCCGAAAGTCTACCAATTCCTCCCACACTGGATTTTCCAGGGTTCCCTCTAGAGGCTCCATCGGTATTGACTTTTCCAAAATCCTTAGGAGGAGGTTGCCAATTTCTAGTCCTATCCATCTTACTAATACTCACATTCCCTTTAAGTTGGTTGCCCTTAGAAGGTTTAATCTTCAATATTTGCATCACTTGATCCCATATTTGGTGGGAGTTTTGGGGGTGATTAAGGAGTTGATGGACTGATTCAACTAAGTTGGCTATGGTCTTTTGCCAAATATAGTGAATATCCTTCCTATCTTGATTAAAAATTTGGTTGTTCCTTTCATTCCAAATATTCCAAAGAAGAATGGTAGAACCCATCCAAACTAACTGCCTAATAAAATGATCAACACCCTCTTGATTAGGCCAATCCCTCCAAAGCTGTTCAAAAGTGAAAAAATTGGACCACTGTAAGCCAAGTAAAGTTGCCATTCTCCTCCATAGCTCAGAGGCTAAAGTACACTCAATAAAAATATGGTTGATATTTTCTACATTCTCTTCACACATTTCACATCTAAAAGGGCCATGAAAACCACGCTTCATAAGTTGCTCACCGGTAAGCACCCTACGATGCAATAAAATCCAATTAAAGAACCTCACCTTAGGCCAGAGCTTTTGAGCCCACAATTGAGAAAATATGTCGGAAGAATGGTTGGGATTATTATGGCATAAGGTCAAATAACCTTGAGCAACTGAATACTCACCCTTAGTAGTGTTGTTCCATCCAAAACAATCTTTTTCATGGGACCAAGAGAGGGATCTCATATGAAGGATGCCTTGGATATCTTGTCTTTGCCTTTCTGGGATTTGAATAGGCCAGTCCTCAATAGGGATCCAATATCTACCAACCTTTGAATTACCGGTATGGTATCGACGATAATTAGCCACCTTTATCCAATTAGCTCGGTGAAGCTCCTCCATCCAAGGCCTCCAATCGGGAAACTGAGTTATCAAAGGCTTGTGACCATCCCAAGAATCTGTCCAAAAATTTGCATGTTGACCATTATGAATGATCCAAAATAATTTTTTCTTTATCAAATCCTCACCGAGTCTTAAGAACTGCTAAAATGGGAGAACCTTTGGTAGGAAGTTGATAGCGAACAAGGTCTTCGAGGACTTTTGTTCTCAGCATATTTAGCACGGAGATTATTGGCCCAAAGAGCATTGGGGTTATGCAACATCCTCCAATATAATTTAGCAGCTAAAGCTTTGTTGTTATTAATTGAAGACCGGAATCCTAACCCCCCTTCACTCTTAGGAAGACATAAAGTATCCCATTTCACCAAGGCCCATTTTCTTTTCTCCTTAGTACCACTCCAAAGGAAACGATGACTGATTTGATCCAATTCTCGAAGAACAGCCTTTGGGATATTCAAAATGGAAGAAACATAAATAGGAATAGCTTGAAGGACTGATTTTACCAAGGTGATTCTACCCCGAGAAGAAAGCCACTTGTTGGTCCACTTTCCAATTTTCTTCTTGACTTTGTCCAACAACCAATTCCAATATTTATTTTTCTGCCTTTGAATATTTATGGGAATACCTAAATAAGTGATTGGAAGAGAGGTCTTCTTATATCTTAATTTATCCAAGACCATGGATTCCTGTCTAGCAGAGCAATGAAAGAAAATAACTTTAGATTTGTCTTCATTGATCAACTGCCCAATAGCCTTAGAAAAATAGCTAATGATTTGCTTAATATTAGAAGCTTCCTTAACTGTAGCTTTACCTAAAAGGGTAGAGTCATCCACAAATTGAAGATGAGAGATAGGTCTAGCTCCATGAGCAATGGTAACTCCCTCAAGGGTTTTTGTTTCCCTCTTTTTGGTTATAGTCCTACCCAAGCATTCAGCAAGAATGATGAATAAATAAGGGGATAGCGGGTCACCTTGCCTAATACCTCTGGAAGCTGGGAAAGACTGAGAAGGCCTACCATTGATAAGAACTAAGTAGGAAACTGAAGAGATACATCCCATAATCCAATCCATCCAATCCTTAGAGAAACCAAATTGCCTCAAAACTTTGATAAGGAAGTGCCAATCCACTCTGTCATAAGCTTTGGATAAGTCTAACCGGATGAACATAGAAGGAGAATTTTGCATATCCATGGAATGGATGGCTTCCTGAGCAAGAACTATCTCATCTACTATTTGACGTCCTTCCACATATCCCCCTTGCTCTGGGGAAATAATCTTATGCAAAAGAGGCTTCAACCTTTCTTCCATGATTTTAGTAATAATTTTGAGAAGAACATTACATAAAGCAATAGGTCTAAAAGCTGAGATATGATCAACCTCTTGAGCTTTTGGAACAAGAGTAATATAAGTTTTATTGATAACCTTCAAAATTTCTTTGGATTTCCTGGCTTCTTCCACCACCTCTAATAAATCAACATGAAGGATATCCCAGAACTCTTGGTAGAACTCAATAGGAAAACCATCGGGACCTGGGGTTTTCCATTTTTGCATTTTAAAAACTACTTGTTGAAGCTCATTGATAGTAACAGGAGCAGTCAAAATAGAGTTCTCCTTAGAAGTGATAAGAGAAGGGATTGCTTGAAGAACATTTTGTTGTGAAGCTGAGTCAAGAGGAGTAGCAGCAAAAATATTGGAAAAGTAATCAACAACAATAGAGTTCATGCCATCCCAAGTATAAACAACATCTCCAGAATCTGATTTTAAGGAAGAAATAAAGTTGTGAGATCTTTGAGCTAGAAGAGATTTGTGGAAGAAATTTGTGTTTCGATCTCCTTCTTTGAGCCATTGAATTCTAGATTTTTGCTTCCATAAGATTTCTTCTCTTTTTTCCCATTCCTCTAACCGAGTTGTGAGTTTAATTTCATCTGCACTTCTCTTCTCTGTGAGGCCATCTAAACGGATTTTCTTATTCAAATTTTCAAGATGAGCAATAACTTCATGTTTTTTTTATGAACATCCCCAAACTCAGGTTCCAAGTCTTGATTTTGGATTTAATGTATTGTAGTCTTTTGGCAAAATAGAACATCTTAGTCCCATGCCTAGGTTTACCTTCCTTCCACCATTGTTGCACACGAGGTCTGAAGGAAATGTCTCTAAGCCACATTAATTGAAAATAAAAAGGAGAGAAACTCACATTGGTTTTCCACATTTCCACCATGACTGGCCAATGATCCGAACCAGCATTATTAAGAGTCTTCACTTTAGGAATGTGACCATGGATTAAGAAATTTTCAGAGAGCAAAAACCTATCCAATCTCTCCATTATACAAGCTAAGCCTTGCCTTCTATTAGACCAAGTCATAAGGCCATTATCTGGTTGGATATCCACAAGATGGAGGTTTGCAATATATTCGCTCATGAGGTCAGTACTTTTGTCCAAATTTCTATTTCCCCCCCTTTTCTCATCTAGAGAGAGGATGGTATTGAAATCTCCTCCGATCAAGATCCAAGCTTTAGGAAAATGAGAGATAATATGAGTAATATCCTTCCACTATCTTCTTTTTTCCTCCAAAGAAGTCGGGGCATAAACAATGATGCAGAGCATAATCTGGTTGGAATGTCTACTTTGAATAGCTATAGCCAACAAACCCCAACTGCCAACCATATGGTGAATAACTACCTCTTTTGGGTCCCAAAGACAAGCAATGCCACCCGAAGTCCCTTGGGAGCCGAGGGAAACCACTTTTCCAGTTGGCCAAATTTTACTGGCAATTAAGTCCATATCCTCCATTGACATCTTTGTTTCTTGAAGGAAAACAAGATGTGGATGATTTATCTGAATCATTCTTCTAATTTCATTTTGTTTTGAAAGACTCCCTTTGAGTCCTCTAATATTCCAAGTGATGATCTTCATTAATACCAGGGCTAAAAATGTTGGGAAGGGCATTAATATTACCTTCCTCTACAAGCTTTTCACCTTCTTTTACCATATGATATTGATTGGTCTTGCGACCTACTTTTTGATTAGAATCCATCTTCAATTTTTTTTTCCCTGTTTCTTGACTTATTCCAATTGAATCTGAGATGGCTTCTAACCTTGAAGAATGCTCATACACAGCCAAAATTTTACTAGATGGTTCAATGGAGTCTATATTGGGACCTGCATTATTTGAAGTTTTGACATTTGAAATATTGTTTTTCTTGTGTAAATTTTCTCCTTTTTTTTCTGTTGAAAACCTTTGATTTGTTGGTTTGTCTCTGAGTTCTTTCCTTCATATTTAAATTGTGTTTCTAAGATTTCAGTTTCCATTATTTCCTCTTCCTCACTTGGGACATCATTTGTGGAAAGGATTTCAAACATATTAGCAAATGACTTTGATTGATCCTTCATTACTAGTTTTTTTCGAGTGTTCTTCTTCTTAGGTATTTGGAAACTCTGTTGAGTTTATATCTTCTTTCTTTTGATCAGGAATTTTATTTGGGCAAGCACTGGCCAAATGACCATATTCATGGCAAATTCTACAATGAAAAGGAATGTTCTCATAGTCCACTACTTGCTCCCAAGTGTCTTCCCCAAATTGTAATGTGATCTTTTTAGGTAGGGGTTTGTCAAAATCCATTAAAACACAAATTCGAGCATAAATAATATGTTCAAAATTTTGAGTACAATCAGCGAGTCATCATAAAAGTTCCTAAAGAGTTTCCAATTGAAGAAAAAATAGTAGGATTCCAAAATTCAATAGGGAGGCCAAAGAGTCTAACCCACACGGGAGCTATAGAAGGCATCTCTTCTTCCGCTTTAAATTTAGTATGCCAGGGCTTCATGAAAAGCCCTGCCCTTCCAAAAAACCAAGGACCCCCTTGAAAAGTTTTCTCTCTATCTTCATTATTAGCAAATAAAACAAGAAAATAACCATTTGGATAAATAGAGATTTGTAACTCACCTTTAGTTTTCCAGCTTTTTGCAGCCCGAGACTTTGAAACGAGATAGACTCGGACGAAAACCCACGAACCGACAAATTAGTCCTCTTTTTTCCAAATCTTCAATGCCGAACTGAATGTTACCCATATCAAGCTTAACAATAGGAGTTCCATCAGTTGCTTTAAGACATCCTGACTCTGTTTTCCTGGGATCAATCTTAGGCATTCTTAGAGGTTTATGAGAAGCCCTAATATTGATATTAGCATTGGGCTGAGGCTGTCCACCACGAAGGGCATCCCTAAAATTCATTTTTGGGACTCGAGTCTTCAAAATTCTTACCCTTGACAGGGGTTTTCATAGTAGAATTATTTTGTGGGTGCACCTTAGCACCAGATTCACTTGAGATATGAGCCATTTTTTGATCAACTACTTGAAACTTATTTTGTGGTCTCTTTAATCCTTGCCCTAGACATCGTGGAAAGGTATGGTTTTCACTTTTCTTTTGTGCAGCAAATTGGAAGCCGTTGTCACTCAAGTTCATAGTATGATCTATTGAAAGACAAATTTCTAACCCATATTGTATCCCCTGCAACATTTCCTACTAAAATATTGAGCATAAACCACAAAAATATTGGCCGCTAGGGCCCGAAGGCCCTAAAAACCAACCTCTGGAGCTGCTTGCACTCAACCCAGATGAAACCCTCGCATAGTCGCTTGCAAAATATATCGTTCACACATAGGGATGTGCTAGGATCTGTGTTGCTCCAAATGATATGAAAATTGGTGGAGACGTTCTAGGGTTTTTCAGGCATCTACCCTCAAAATTTCAGCTCAATCCGAGTTCGGATGAGTGAGATATGGCCAAAACGAGTTTGGTAGTTTGGGCAGTCCTGCGAAAAACGTCTAGAGTGCAATCTAGGAGGTAGCCCCAATACAATGGCCTTTTTCAACTATGTCCCATTCTTAAACCTCTATGTCCTTTATAATATATAAAATAAATATTATAAACCTTTGTTTTTTACCAATTTTCTTTGCTTTGAGATATTCCTTGCCTTGCATAACTGCCCAACCTTAGAAGAATATTCCTGCTTTGAATTCCATGCTCTCTTTGACATCAACCCTTTGACATCAATGACAACTTAGTATGTTCAATATTTCCAATAATACCATAGTTTCATAAACTTCTTTTACATATTAATGTTAATAGTACCCAAATAATACAACCAAGGATAACCCAAAATAATATCCATATCATCACTCTTAATGGCATAAAAATCTGAGTGTAAGACATATTTATCCATAGTAATTTTTAAATTTTGAAAAATTTGAACATTCTTACCCTCAAAATTTGTGTCCTTAATTTTTTGAACCTGCAATTTTTTAGCCAAAGTAATATATTACATTGGTTCTCATGGTTTATAGAAATAACAACCTTTTCCTTCTGAATGCAGCCAAAAACTTGCAAAATAGTTTTTAAAATTCAAACAAATTTTCTTGGTCACTATTTGGCTTATTTGACACCAAATATGTGATTCCCTTATTATCATTTTTTTATAATTTCCATTTACATAAAAATGCAACTTCAAATTCTTCCCATGTGTATATAAATAAAAACATGGACAAGCAAAGTTGAAATACCAAGATAAAACTTCTTCTTGCAAGGAATTCCAACTATTATATCTCCATAAAAATTTAGAAGAATATAAAGAATTAAAATGTTTCCACTGTTTCCAAGCATCAATATAATATTCTCTAGAAAAGTTTGGCAACTCAATGATTTTTTCAAAGCAACCAGTGTTTTAAATAAACAAAAAATCTTAAAAACTAAAATTTTGATATCTCATCTATTTATTTCTTCAAACAATTAACTTTACATATTTTCTTTCAAACAAAATAAAAAACAATTTATTTACTTAACCAAATTGAGAGATATGAATTTTTCCCTTTTGCATGAATTATCTATGCAGTCTAAAATTGATATCAAAAGCCCAACTCTCAATAGTTGTAACTCCCTCAATACTTTTAAGAATTTATCATTGAGCAATATTTTTTTAGTACTCAAAATAACCTAATATGTTGGTGCAAAAAGATTCTAAAAATAACTCTTAAAAGATTTAATATCATTTTTTTTAATTCTTGCGACTAAAGAAACTCACAAATATCTCAACTTCAAACAACTATAACTTTCTCAATACTTTCCATAATTTAACAAATCTAAATCCACTTTTGTATTAATCAAAAATATCTACATAATAGTGCAAAAATCGTATGAGAATGAGTACTAAAAAAAAGATATGGCTTCTACAAAATATGATATTTTTGTCAAAAAAATATCATAGCTCTATAAAAACAACCCTACTTTGCCAGAATTGCTACTCTAATACCAAAAGTGGTAAACCTCTCTCATTAACAACAATAAATCATTCACCAATATGCATAAATATACAACATGCATCCACAAATAAATTGCACAATAACAATCCACACAATAAGAGATTGATAATACCTTTGAGGTAGAGTAACACCACACAATGCTTCTTTTTAGAAGGAATCCACTCCAAAATATCTCCATATCCATGAGTTTCGAATTCTACAAAGAATACTTGATATATGACTCCTTTTACAATGCGGGTACATCACTCTTTATACAAGAATGTGATGATTCACCTTTTATAAATTACAAAGTGCATAATATTATAATACACATTATGTTATATATTATTACAATTTTATGTGTGACCCATGCCATAATAAAATATTATATTATATCTCCCATATTATTTTTCTTAGGTAACTAATAAAGAATTGTATGACACCACTTGTCATGGTATAATTTGCTATAATATCTATGAACCACACTATACCACATGTTGTTTCTTGATTTACTTCAAAATTTATGTATCACCAAGTTTGTTGTTGATTATGAAAGCAAAAATATCAAGTTTGATGAGTTGCAAAAATGTGATTGATCAAACTTGTACTTATAATTTTAAAGTAGCATATGACCTTCTATATTGGTCATTATACATCCTACTATATCATCCAAATTGAAGTTCACCACATCAACATCTATGTTAGCTATTATATTTTCCACAAGTTCCCTTAAAATTCATGCCATGTCATCAAATATGTCAATATCTCCTTTGGTTACCACATATCTTACCACATCACTTGTAATGACTACTACATAATCTATATAGACTACCACATCACCTTAGGATCTGTTCATACATTACCAAGTCATATGTATAGATTTCCATGTTATCTACCATGTGTCACATCAAGTTTCATGCATTGGTTGCTATCTTAGTTGTATGGACTACCATGTTAGTCATATTGACTACCATGTGGCATTTGTGTGGACTACTTTTGTTAGCTCCAATAATAATTGATCTCAAGAGAATCTAGAGGAAAAATTCCTTTTGATATAAGCAAGTAAGTAACAAATATTCACACCCACTCTACTACCATATTAAATTTCATATAAGTTTCTAGAAATGAATGAGATCAAATTTTACTGAGTATTGCATAACAAAAGACATGCACAAAATGAAAGAACACATAATATGATGGGGTTTTCATGGATACCAAATAATCTTCAGTAGATAAAATAGAATTACAATCCAATCGATAATTAGGATATGGGTATGAATGAGTATTTATATCCAAATACATGATTCCTTTAGGTCAAGGTTGTGAGTTTGACCCTTAAGAATAAAATATTATAAAAATATATATTTTCAAGGTTTACATGGGTCCAAAGGGTAAGTTTAACAAATACAAGTACAAATAATTGGCCATGGCCTCAAGATAATTTCAACCACCACATGTTCCAACACTTTTTAATTATTTGCATCATGATACTATACATTATAAACCATGTCAACATAGAAAACTTGAGGAAAAAATCATAAATAATTTTTTCACTTTTGTTTATATTGTTGGACATTTTGAGTCCTCTAAGTCAGAGTTGTCATTGATGTCACCTGATAGATTTATCACTCATCTCAAGGAATTCGACAAGAAATAAAGTCGCCCAAGTCATCCAGGAAAAAGCTTCATCAGTGCAAAAGTTAAAGGAAAAAGGATCCATAATATTTTAATATTATTGGAAGCACAAGTTAAATGATTGGTTTATAAAAACCCAAGATGGGTTATTGCAAAAGTTAAAAAGGATGTTTAATAAATATTTATAAATATTTTAAATTCACAAGGAATTTAAATTTTATAAATAATACCAAGGTTGGGCATTAAGACAAGGTTCTAAGGTTTTATTAAATCTAAGGTTGGCTCTTTAAGACAAAGTTCTAAGGTTGATTTTAATTTATAATATTTAAATTTAAAATTAAATTTAAACTTATTATAAATTAAATCACACCGACATCGAATTAATTTGAAGTGCCAATGTGATTCTAAGGAAGGTAAAAGACATTATATAAATGCCATAAAAATTCATTTACCAATAATCCCTTGCTATTGTTTTCGAAGTGCATGCAAAAGAGATTTCTGTTTTGAAAGCCTTACAATTTTTGTTAAGGCTAAAGCTGTGAAGATTCAGAAGCCCTAAGCACAAAGGCTAGCATGGCCTAGTGGTATGTTGGCTCGGTGCTAAGGAGGAGGTTCTGAGTTTAATTCATGTGAGGTCTGGTTTTTGGATTGCAAGGAAGAAGCGCTCTGCGTGCTTGTTGTTTTCGGAGGTTCATTGTTCAAAGATATTGCATGGTGGGTGTGCCCTTTTAGACACGTCACGGTGCATGACCCAACGATGGCTTTGCAGTGTCTAAGGTGTTGGGAAGAAAATAGTCGAGGATCGAATCCCACCGAGGGCAAGGCAAGTAAATTTAATTTTTGTTTAATATTTTATTTTTTGCCAAGGTTGCCTAAGGAGAAATAAGGTTATGGTATGCCCTAGGAAAGATAGAGATTTCTGTTGATTTTCTTTATGGAAGTATATCATATTATATATCATTGGAAAGCTATTTTTGAGAGCTACTTGTTTAGATTGCTTTTAGGGATAAGTAAGGTGTGTGCAAGAATATATTTCTAGTTTTTTCAAGGAGTTCCAAAAGTAAGTTTGATTCATTATTTTGAGATATTATTTCTTGCATACGAGGGTTTGGTGCATTTTTATTGAGTAGGAGTAATAAGGTGTTATTAAGATATTATTTTGATTATTGTGTTATTACTCATGAACTATAACCCTTGTTGATATTGGAAAAATAAAGTGTGTTGAGTGTGGCAGATTTAGTGGACAACTCATAAGGCATCAAAAAGTTATGGGCAATATTCTTCATTGACTTATGTGGGTGATTGATTTCTAAAAATATCTTTGGAGAGAAAAGGATTGATTGTGGTTGCCTTTTTTAAAGTTGTTGGTTTAATGCTTCAAGGTTTTCTGAATTGAGAGTTGTGATTAAACCTTGTTTATAAGGATTTTTGTTGAAGCCCATTGGTTGTGCAAAGAACTTGAACTTGAGTATCATTGTTATGTGATATTTGTTGTTGAGAATTATTGGAAACATTTTGAGTTGGTTGATACATTCTTGGACTAGGGTTTGTGAGAAAGGATTGATCCTTGAGGTGATTGGTTGAGTAGAGTTGATTGAGCCTAGTCATGTGATTGTGTGAAGTGGTTGTTCAAGTTCCATGAAACAAACTATTCTATATTCTGATTTGAGTTGAGATTGAGATTTGAGTATAGAACATATTGAGTCTCTAAAAATTCTCTTTATGCTTCTATAATATTTATTTGAGTTGATATTGGGATTTGAGTATAGAACATATTGAGTCTCTAAAAATTCTCTTTATGATTCTATGTGATTGAGGCAAGTCTTTGAGAAGGCTTGTGGAATGATTTTGTGTAAGCTTTTGTGGAAGCTTGCAATGAAGATTTGAGCAAGTCCTAGAGAGGACTTATTGAGAATATTTGGACAAGATATGTGTGATATTGTCGAAAATATTTGAGCATGTTCTTTGTGGACCTATTGAGCATATTTGGACAGGTTCTATGTGGACCTATTAAGCAGATTTGAGCAGGTTCTGAGTGGACCTATTGAGAAGATTTGAGTAGGTTTTGAGTGAACCTATTGAGCATATTTGAGAAGGTTCTAAGTGAGCCTATTGACAGAGCTTTGGAGGTGACAGATTATATAGGAAAGATTCCCAGTGGATAGAGATCCAGTAGCCAGGACAATTGAAGACAGATCTTCTGAGTGAGGAGTCTTCAAGTGGAGAGAGATCCACCAGTCAGTGCAGCAGAGAGACAAAGTCTTCTAGAAGATCATTAGCCAAAGCAGAAGGGGAAAGAGTTCTCCTATGGAATAGATCCATGAACTTGATATTAGGGGATCAACATCTCCTTTGGACAGAGATCCATAAACATTGTAATTGGGAAGGATTCTCAAAGAGATTATTTAAGAAATATTTTCTCTATGGAGGTAGCCCACATTGGGTTAACCACGTTAAAAATGATGTCTCTCATGTGTGTGATTCTTTGTGTGATGTTTACTATTTTATTAATGCTGATGCTACTATTTGGGAAAAAAATTTATGTTATGTTGTTCACCCCCCTCTCAGTATAAGCACATGTTCTTCATATATGTTATTTATTAATATCATATTTTTTCATGAATTTTTATTATAGTTAAATATATGGTAGGTATTAATTAATGGTATTAACTATAGAATTATATTATATAATATTATATTACATTTAATATAATATTCCTTAGAATATTCTTGGAAGGTTAGTTGTAGGCCACTACTAGCATTTTATATGTCGCTCATGGTTTGGGATCATGGTTTGCCTAAACCATGGTTTGCATTTAGGAACTTTATGCCTATACATTTGTGT
The DNA here is from genome assembly GCA_028583015.1 of Wollemia nobilis. Taxonomy (NCBI): domain Eukaryota; kingdom Viridiplantae; phylum Streptophyta; class Pinopsida; order Araucariales; family Araucariaceae; genus Wollemia; species Wollemia nobilis. The sequence goes on from JAQPPZ010002533.1 coordinate 623,451, forward strand.
TTTATTCAATAGAAACCATAAATATTGTCATAAATATCATCAATTTCATCAAAAATAACTTTAACAATGAGATCTTCAACTTTGACTATGTAAACTTCAACAATAGCTTCTGAGGTTTTCTAAAAAATATTTGCAGATTCTTCTACTTCAAGAGTAACATTTTCTAAAGGTAGGACAATGGGTTTCTCACCCATAGACCCTAGTTTGAATCCAATTGTTGCCTATTAAAATGAATCTTCTTCTTCAATGGTAAGAATGTCTTTTGTTGCCATTTCTACTACCATGGTAGATCATATCTACTAGATTTCCATCGAGAGTACTTTGGATCATTGAGAGATGTCTTCTATGGAGAGTCACATAGTGCCTTAGATAAAAATAGAAGCAAAAGTAGGATTGGAAAGAGGATCAATCCCATAGAGAGGATCAAGATGCTTTGATATGAAACTAACATAGAAATGAGAGGTAAAAGATATTGTAAGCAAATATTGTTGATGTCTATTGAAAACTAAAAATTTATAGGCACAATTTGCTTGAACATAAACCATGGTTTGGGAAAAACCATGAGACCAAACCATAAGCAACATATTAAATATCAGTACTGGCCTACAACTAACCTTTCAAGAACATTTTGATGAACATTACATTAAATGTAAATGTCATTATATCGACCACTATCATTAATGAATCCCTATAATTAATGATAGGAATTTATTAATGATAGTGACCATAATGAAATTTACATTTAATATAATATTCCTTGGAAGGTTAGTTTTAGGCCACTACTAGCATTTAACATGATCCCAACTGGCATGGATCATAAGATATTGATCCACATTAATATATTATTCATTTTTTATAAACTTAATAAGGTTTAAGGCTAAGTATTGATACTCAAATGATAACTCATTATTTGCATTACGTTATAGTGAAAATGAATCAATGGCCTTGACCATGTCAAGATATAGTTTAAGCAAGTATTTATCCAATGGATATGGTGTCCATTCATTTGATAGTAAATATTAGATTATTCATTGCAAAATGTGTTACTTGTTGGAAATTAAACCTTCTTTATATTCCATAATGCATACAAATCAGATTTTAATAGCAATAATGATGAGTTAGTAGTTATAAGAAAATAGATTTTCAAAAATATTTGCGTAATGTAAATTTTATATTCAAATAAATTCTAGTGAGAGTGATCTTACCAAGTAATTTTTATTATTTGAAACTACAATTATAATTCTTATTATGCCTTCTCACCCAAGCTTTAGATAATTTATAGAATTTTAGATGGTTCATCTTGCATAACTTTAGATACATCACTTATGATAAAATTAATATAAAGAAGGTTACAAGTTAAGTAAACCAAATTTTTTAGAGGTAACTCGTAAAGTTTACATAATTTTATTTTTTGTGTAATATTTGGCCAACTTAATCCTTGACTCTTCTGATGTAAAGTAAATAAAATAAATACATATGTATACTCAAGGGAAAAAACTAAAACCATTTTTCTTTTAATAAATGATTGGTTTATTATTAGGGTAGATGGATGAGAGAGTGGTATTTTATTTATGTTAAGAATTTTAGTAGTTGATATGTTAAAGTTTGAAATTGAATAATACAAATGATGGAGCTAATGTCATGTTTAACGTAATGGTATGATAGAAAATGATAAGAAGAGATATTTTAAAGTTGAATTTAGCATTTTAATAAATGTTAAAAAAAATTATAATTTTTTTATCTAGGATATCTTTAATACCTCTATTTATGCATCTAGCAATTTTATTATTTATTATTAAATTTCATTATCATGAAAATATGTATAGACACTCAATTTTGAGTACCAATTGGCCATTAGACATGTCACCAATTAATCCTTTTAACCAATTTGACCAAATTGCTTGTTTGTACTTGAAGTTGGGGACATATAGCATCAACTTCCTCATTTACAAAAATTGACCAAATCATCTCCAGATTTTACAAAATTGGTATCGTTAAAAAGAGATTAATGAGATCCTTCCAAAAATTATAAACACAACTATGTGTGACTAAAAATTGACTCCTCAAAATGCACTTTAATGAAAGTTCCTTTCTATAAAAATACCATATGGAATTCCATTCGATGCTTCTATATGATGCTCTCATCACATGATAACATCATAGTGCTTTTGTATTCCCATGAAACTTTTGTAAATATGCTAACAAAGAATTAATTTTTGTGGCCTGACTCCTAGTGATTTCTAGTTCCACCAATTCTACATCCCATCGACATGATTTCACATGTACTAAGAAGAATATTAACTATTAAACTACTAATTAAGGATCAATCAACCTCATGCAACTACAAATCAAGGAAGTTAACTCTTTGCAAGTTGATTTAACACCTTAGTCAATTCATGCAACTAATTTAGCTAGACACCTCACCCTCTTGAATTACACACATCAGGTTTTATCTCATGCAATTCTTAAAGGATCTTCTAAACGTCCTTTTTGGAGAACCAAAAATGGGGTAAATTTTGATAAGTACATGTTGGTGAAATTACTCAAGGAAGAGACGAGAAATTTTGCAAGTACATTGGAAAAATTGCTTTGGGTGGAGGAAGTTTTCTAAATATTTTTATTACATTAGTAGTCCTCTCCATCAAGTGCTTCCATAGGGTCTTCTTTGAGAAATATTTTTTTTCAATATAAGAAACATTGATCAAGGGAATTTTTTCAGTCCTTTTGGTACTCTTTATAGCACTTATTCTACATTTTAGTTATATGTTTCATATTTTTATGCACATTACTTTTTACATTCAATCATTAAGGAAAAAGGGTATTTTTCCCTATATCATTGTTAGATCATTATTCTTGATTAGATATAGCCTCATCACACTAACGATCAATTTTTGTGTTTTTGATTAGTAATTTTCTATTTTTTAGGATCAGAAAAATGTGTCATGTAGCTACAAAATCATCGTACAAAATTTTACATTATGCTTCTATACAAAAAATGTTCCATGGTGCTTCTATAGTATCTTGATGCTTTTTCATGGATAGGTACATGTATTTTTATTTTCTAGATTATTGCATTGTTATGTTTTATTTTCTATTCTATTGCATGTATGATCTATTTTGTGCTTAAAATCCCCCAAATAGGTGCATCACTATGAAGAGTAAGTTACAAATTACAAGTATATTATGTAATTTAGGAATGAAAGTTAAATTTAGTGTAGTCTTATAGTTTTGAATATTTACATATAGATTTGAAATTAAACCATTTTGATCTGGAATATACTAGTGAAAGTTTTCTTGCATTTAGGCATGAGAGAGAGAACATGCATATAGTTTGCATTCTTGTTTATATCTCCTTATTTCAATTGCATAATTGTCATTTAAATATAAAAAGGACAGACATTTATTTTCTTTTATGGAAAAGCAAATGTAGTTAAAGATCTACTTCTCTTATATATTCATGTCTATGTGCATTGCATCTTCATTCTTTGCATCATAGAATAATTAGACTAAAAATATTAGGTGATTCATTAAAATAAAAGGCATGTTAAACTTATGACCTTGACTATGCTTTATTTTATTGAATTTATTAATGTTTACATTGAGATAATGAAAGAGGAAATGCATGTAGCTTTACATTTTAGGATAATCTCTATTTTTTCTTTTTGATACTTCCTTTGAAAGAAGACAAAATTTAAAGAAAGCATTAGATGAAGTTTTTTTTGTTATATAATTTATCCTAATTTTCAATTTGCATCTAATCATTTTGCATCTAATATTTTTGATACTTCCATAGAAACCTAGGTATTGTAGGTAAATTTCACTACCTACATCCACAATCCTATAATATAAAGTGGATTGTGATTTTGTTTAGGCCACATAGCTATTTTGTTAAGGCATTAGTACAACAAACTACATGCAATAATTTTTAAAAGCAGTAAGAATAACACTAGATTAAGCTCTTGTGGAAGGTTTACATATATAATGCAAAGAAAAAATATGATAATTAGATGCAAAATTATGTGAGGTAGGTAATAGAAAAATAAGCAAAAGCTTACCAGATCGTAAAAAAATATAGCGCAAATAAATTCAACAAGTAAAAGAAAAAATCATGAAATTTTATCTAAGTACATAGTGGTATGACATTTGTAATGCTGATGTTAGAAATAGCATAATGAAAATATAATATATGATAGATGAAGCTAGTAAAGTATTCTAATGATTTGGCATCTGATGTCAAGCCAACGCTTATTGAATACAAAATTAAAGCCAAAAACTAAAAAGAGTTAGATGAACAATGACGTTGATGTTACCAAAGTAGTATAAAAATCCTAGTTTAACATAGAGGGAAGGCCCAAGAAAAAAATATGCTAAGGTAAAAGGTTTAACATGCATAGAAGATAATAAAAAATCATAATATCATCTGCCATTCGATGTCAATTCAATGCTTATCAAATGCAAAATTAAAGCCAAAAACTAAAAATAGTTAGATGAGCAATGATGTTGATGTCACCAAAGGTTGCATAAAAAATTGATATAGCATAGAGGAAAGGCCCAAGAAAAAAATATTCCAAGATATTTGGTCCAACATACAACTAGAAGATAATATGGCATCTGATAGACTCCTTTGTAGAGTTTCTAAGAGCACTAAAACTTTTGAAGCAGTGACATCATCATAAAATGCTTAAAAGTTCAATAATCCAAAATGAATGCTAGATGAAAAATTTGTTTAAGGCATGATACCCAATGATAAAGCACTAAGGTTCAAATAATGAGATTCAACATTCGACACTATGCATGAGCAAATATGGCTGCTATACTCCTAAAGCAATGATGTCATCAAAAGAGAAGAATATCTCTAGCACTCGATGAGAGGAAATGTAGAGTCTAACATGAAGGAATGGAAAATGCATCAACATTTGACCTACATAAACAATTCAGTATCAAGCAGTATGCTCTCACACTGCTATCTTTTGCAAGGAGGCTTTGGACTCATCCTAATCAATAAATTTGCATGTGCCAATTAGCCACCAAGCATCATTACTATAAAAAAATATCAATGGCCTAAGGCTCATACATCACACACTTACCATTGTTTAACTGGTTAAGTTTAACTAAAAGGCGTGGACTATTATCAAATGGTTAGAATCCAACAACATGGCACACAAGTCACCTTCAAAAAATAAATCTATGCCACACAAATCAGTAAAAATTACTTAAAATAGTTAAGCATAGCTAACTTGAGTGTGATAACCACTTCTTGCACATGTTTTGTCAAGCCTATAGTCTATTTTGAAGGTAATCGTGACAAGCTAACTGAATGCATTTTAAAACTATATGTATACTTGAATGTAGCTCATTCAAGGGGTTGGTTCTTTAGTATTTATAATTGCATATAGTGTGATGATTGTACTATGTGTCTTTAAATAAAAATAAGATTATTGTTTGACCTCTTTCTCAAATTATTATAGATCATGTATGTATGTCAATTTAATGGTTAAGCATTTATGTTAAAGCTGTATGAATGGTCCATTCTATTATAGTTATTTTTCTTTCTAAATTTCTCCCTAGATTTTTTGTTCATTAGTTCCTAGAATGTTTGATAAAATTGAATGCTTTATAATATGAAAATAAAGTTGGTCTATTAGGTAATATTTTTTAGTTTAGAGTGGGAAAATTTCGTGCTTTATGTCTCTTGATACTGCTAAACCCACACCATTTTAATTCTAGCCTCTGAATTTATGTATTTCTTACTTTAGTCTATAACCCATTCCATTTTCCTTTTGTTAGTTAGTGTAGCTAGAACCATAGGAACTAGTATACTCCATAGATTAACTTGAAAACCCCTATTTTTGGATCATCCAATATTGGCCAAGGTCTTGAGGGAGAAACTCATCCACTTAGGCATATTTTAGACCAAGAGTTTTTGGAACGCCTAGTGGGATCCAATTCTCACCTCCCTAGTTGAGTAGAAGCATGGTGATATTTTGCTCTAGTAGATCATTTCCTAATCACCTGGTGACCATGCTGAGATGTAATTAAAAAATAAAACCCAACAATAATTTAACATGCCAATATTTTTTGGCATACCTATTGGGACATAAATTTCCCACCCTTAAAATAATTTCTAAATATTAAAGCTAATTACCCATCGTGTTACCAAGAGTTTTTGGCATGCCTAGTGGGACAAAAGTTTCATAAATCCTATTTTAAATTACTTGAAGGACTCAATATTTTGGTGAATAGTCTTGACCTTGCATGTGAAGAGTGTGTGTTCACCTGGAAACTTTGCTAAAAATAAGAGGCCAAAGAAGTTGGTGACTCCATTGGTAGAAAAGCTCAAAATTAAAAGGGTGCTAGTAGTGGAAAGCTATGACAATTCACTATGTATCAATCAAATGGATTTTACTAGAACATTAGCAAATACTTTCAGAGCCATGGTTGGACAAATTTGTTTGGCTTGGAATAATGTAATATTATTTAACATCCTAGAGCTCCATTAAATTTCCCAAGTTACATTAAACATATTTCCCATTTATGATAGTAGCAAGGAAAAAGCTTATGATAATTGTCAAGATGTTTCATCCTTGGCCATCTTTTTCAATATCATCTTCAAAGATGTTATGATGAGACTGCTTGGGGTAAGGTATTGCAATGGTACAAATACTTAGAAGACAATAGCACTAGAGCTTGGGCTAACCTAGTTTAATCCCTCATAATGATATTTGATGATCTAGTGGATCCTTCTTGCTACTCACTTAGCTATCGTGCATCCAAAGATATACCTAGGAAAAGCTCCTATATTTTAACATCCATTTTTAGAAAATTTGGAGTAAACTTCCTTAGGAGGTACGAACATCACAAGCACAAGCCTATATATACTATCTTTAAGATTTAGATTTAGAATTAGGTATTTAAATATAGTAATACAAGGAAAAAGGATTTCCATAAGTTTTCCAATTGGCTATCATGGCTGAGAATATGCTCATTTCAATAGGAAAACTACCTCCAAAAACCATTTTGCCATATGCCCATGAAATTTATTAGATAATCTCATAAGCTATAGACTCTATTATACCTCTCTCACAACTACAAATGATCCCAAAACCAGTCCTTCTTGATCATTTACTAAGAAAAATATGCCTACTAGAACAAGTGAGGAACCTCATACAACTCAAAAATTAAGGGCTATAAGCAAAATTTTTTCCAATAAGCTAAATACGGTGGAGCAACAAAATATTGAGGCAATTTGTGGAGCATATTATAAATAAGAAACCCTAAAAAAATATCAATAGGTAGATATGGGATGGGTTAGTAAAACATATCTTGTGAGAAATCAAAAACTAGGTCCATCACAAAGATCAAGATATTTGATGGTCTATGCAATAGATTAAGATCAATACATAGTAGTAAAAAGGACCTCCATATTTTTTCCAAAAAACTCAACATGTTTTGGGAATATTTTCTTCCAATCATATGCTCAAAATATCAAGAATAGCCTGGATACAAAGTAAGAGTTGGGAAAGAAAAGTAAGAGTTGGTGGATATGGTGCATAATTTATAAGAAAAGCAACAATAGGATGGATTTCCAGGGGACCAAAAGTTGAATCCATAATTATGGGATACCAATAAAAAAAGAAAAGAATCCTACCGAAAGATGTATTATCCGGTAGTGACTAAAGAACATAGGATAGAAACTGCTCAACAATATAAAAAATTGTTCAAAGAATTTTTCAAAAAGGCTTAGGATAGTTTTGTAGAAGAAATTAAAGAGCTAAGAAATAATTTGCTGATTTCAAAATAGGTGGACCTAGTGGAGGTTGCTTTTAGATTATCAAAATATAAAAGGATTATTTATGAAAATCATCAATTAGCATCTATGTGATTGTCACTTGATTGGCACAAAATGTATCCTTTGCCATTCTATCTATCCTTATGCCTAGAAGGATGGATTTTACATAATTGTGAAATAGACCTAGCAAGCACTATCATAATTATGCCCCGATTAGTATGTAAAGCTATGGGATTAAATTATACCCAATTGAATTCTAGAATGATATTTTACAGGGGTATTTATGTTTAGACAATTGGTATCATAAATAAGGTCCCAATCTTGTTGCATAAATACTTAGAATTTATAGTAGTATAAGATGTAATATTTGTTGATTTTCCACCATCATTTAAAATATGTTGTCTAAGGATTTTTTGGAGCAACTAGGGGGCCACTTGGCCTTGGATCATGGTCACATTGCAATATCTTATGTTAAAGGGTTGATCAAGATTCTTAGTGAGAAAATCAAACCATATCATATCAAAAGATATGGGTAGCAACAAACAAATCCAGTAAAAGCATTTTTCAAACACACACAAATGGAGAAATTCACTTTGCCTAAGTAAGAAGAAAAATATCTATTATGAATATGCTTTGAGCGATCACCATCTTGAGTCATGGATTTTTTAAAACTTAGAAACTAGCTACACCCAATATCAAGGTCTACAAAGTCACAAGGTACAACAAACATGGTAGAAAGGTCAAATATCATCATTGAAAATTTTGAATCTGGTAGGAAAACATGATACACCAAATCCAAAGTGGACATTTATAGTGTTTTTGGAAATCACTCAAATCCATGTTATAGATACAAAAGGAGAATATTTAGAAAATTACAACTAGCTATATCAATTCTCGATGATTTGTTCCAAACAATTCTTATAATTGTAAGTATCTCAAGATCGTAGTAATATCAAGACTAGAATGATACTAGCTACACCCCAAATAGGACTTATCAAAGAAGAAAACTCAAATATGGCATCATATGGTCAGGCCACTACATATTCTAATAAAAAACAGAGCTAGTTCCTATGGTGTGAAGTAGCATAACATAATTTTATGAAAATAGCCAATATTTAAATAAAATATATAATAGATAGGTGGAACTAAATAAAGGTAGCTTACCACATGAAGGGGCTTTGGAAAGATAAGATATGTAGTTTGCATGTGTGAAATTTTGAAGATAGGACTAGATTATGTGAACTACTAGTTCACATGTGTGAAAATTTTAAATTGTATCTTTCTAAAAAAGGATGAAAACTACCCTAGAAGAGTGAAGAATGCATCATCCAATGAAAAGGTAGTTTTGCTCACATGAAGTCTAAAATGTCCCTCTTTCATTGTTGCTTCATCACCTTGAGCTCTAGCAAGCTTCATAGTTTGCAATAACATATGGTGGTGAGAGAATCCCTATTAGAACTATGCCACAAAATAAAATTCCAAATCCAAAATGAGAAAGAAAAGAAGAAGGGCCATAAAAAGATATTCTAAGGTTGATTGTCAGGAAATAGTCTCAAACAAAAGAGGAATTTTATAAGACATGTAGCTATCCATTCATTTTAATATTAACCTAGCAAAAACAATTATTACTCTGTCTAAAAGGGAGAAAAAATATTATTCTTTTTCTCATTGTTTTGGGTATGTTATATGAGTTTTATTCTTATAAGATAATTTGATAATCCACACATTCATCTAACATCTTCTTCATCTCATCTTATTTTATGTTTTGGTTCATGTCTTTCCCCACTGTCCTCAAATTTCCTTTCCCTCTTCTACCACTTTATTGCCTTCATAGCCCAATGGAAAGGCTACCCTAGTACTGTCTTCACAGACAACTATAGTCATTTCACATGATTATGGAAGTGTACAAAATTAACGTAGTACCTCAATGATGAAAAAATACCTAAGGTGATCAGTATGATGACATAAAGTTCATTCACATATGTAATTTGAACACATGTAGTACCCAACAACAGAGTTTGAAAATATAAACATCATGCCAAGTTGGTAATCATATGCTATAATAATAAGATTATAAAAGATAGTGCAAGTTGCATTAATACAAATACCATAATGGTGAGCTACAATGGGCTAAATTAAATGGAATATAAAGGAGCTGCATCTTTGCATGAGTAATAGGTTATACAAAAGTAGCACCATTCTTGATAAAATTCAATTCAAATCAAATCCAATTGTCATCCATATGAATGATGGGCTATAAAATATTTGTAGGGCTACTTAGTTCATGAGGTTTTTTTGAAGCAACCATGCAATTAGTTGAAGCAACAATTTGTTCCACTGCACTCGATTATTTTGAAGAACATTACTTGTGTAGGCTTGTAAGGAAGGAAGCAATGAAAGGAGGAAGATTCTTGAGTGCCTAGAATATTTGCCTAATTTAGTTTGCATGAGTGAAAATTCACCTAAAGCTACATATCTCCACTTAAATTAATGCTCAGTTGTAGAGGAATATGCTCATGAAGTTTTATATTTTGTAGGAGGTACCTGCACTCACGCATCTATATATTTTTTTCTCTCACTTCCTCCACTAGTATTTCCCTCCTCTTGTTGTCTCTATTTTTTATATGTTCATGACATCCCCTTCCCTAGTCATCTCCTTACCCTATCTACCTAAGTATCTTGCCACCATTACCAACATCCATGTATTCTAGTGTCCATGCTTTTCTTACTTCTTGTAGTTCCCTTTTCATAGAATATAGCCTTCACCTCTCTAGTCATTTCCACACCTTGTAAATATTTGAAATATTTTTTGTTCATGTTTATGTAGTATATCCCATGTTTTGTAGCTAAGTGGGATAAATTTTGAATAGAGGTATATTTCAAAATGTATTTCAAAGATTTCTATTAACACTATAGAATCCATGAATTACCTGTATTCTTCCCCTTTCCTACACCAATTTCCATTTTCTTATCTAAAATTATTTCATTTTATTGACTATAAGTTTAACATGTCCCACAACTTTACCCTCAATCCACTTATCTCCTAGTTCCCTTTCCTCTCAAATTTTCTATTATCCCATGCATAAGGCTTATTAGGTTCTCGATTTTGCAAGAAAAAACTCATAAAAGTTTCCAATAATGTAGGTAAATTTGACTACCTACATCCTTAATCCTATAATATAAATCATATTGTGATTTATTTTAGGCCACATAGCCATTTTTCTAAGGCATTAGTACAACAAACTACATGCAACAATTTTTAAAAGCAATAAGATCAACACTAGATGAAGCTCCTATGACACATTCAAATATAAAGAGGAATTTAAAAGTATGCAAAAAGGTTGTAGAACAATGCAAAAAGCAAATGTGATGACCGTATGCAAAATTATGTAAGGTGGATAATAGAACAACAAGCAAAAGCTTACCAAATTGTAAAAAATTCTAGTGCAACTAAATTCGATAAGCAAAAGAAAAAAGCATGACATTTGGCTAAGTAAGAAAGCATCCAGATATTTGTAATGTTGATGTTAGCAAGAGCATAATTAAAGTATATCATCCTACAAAATAAGCTAGTAAAGTATGCTAGGAAATGCCTACCAAATGCAAAATTCAAGCCAAAGACTAAAAGGAACCAGACAAACAATGATGATGATATCACCAAAGTAGCTTAAAAAACATTATGCAACACATAGAAAAGGCCCAAGCAAAAAATATGATAATATAAAACATCTAACATGCAAAAAAATATAAAAAATAAATCAAAATATCATCTAGCATCTGACAGGATACTTTGCAAGGTTTTTAAAGACACTATACTTTTGAAGCGATGACATCATCATCAAGGGAATAAACATATAGTAAAGTCAAAATGAATGTCAAATGCAAAATTTGTCTAAGGAATGATACCTAACGGTAAAGCACTAATGTTCAAACAATGATATCTAGCATCTGGAACTATGCATGAGCAAATGTAGCTACCAGACCCTTGAAGCAATCATACCATCAAAATAGAAGAAGATCTTTGGCACCTGACAAGAGCAAATGTAGAGTCTGAAAATAAGGAATGGAATATGCATCAACATTGAACCAAATAAATAATTTGACATCAAGCAGTATACACTCATGCTACTATCTTCTACAAGGAGGATTTTAACTCATCCTAATTAGCAAGGTTGCACATTCCAATTAGTCGTCAAGCATAATTATTGTTAGAAGACCTCAATAGTCAAAGGTTCCTCCATCACACACCTACCTCTGCTTAGTTGGTTAATCATAACTAAAAGGAATGTAATATCATTAGGTGGTTAGCATCTAATGATGTAACATACAAGGCAACTTTACAAAATAAATTTATGCCACATATAGAAACAAAGTATACTTGAAATAGTTTAGCATAGATGTCCTAAGTGTGATAGCCACTTCTCGTGCCTATCCTGATAGACCTACAATCTATTTTCTAGGAAATCAAGACAAACTAACTAAATACCTTGCAAAATAATATATACTTGATTGTAACCCATTCAAGGGGTTGGCTCTTAGTATTTACAGTTGCATATAGTATGATGACTATATTGTTCACCTTTAAAATAAATACTATATTGTTGTTTGGTCTCTTTCTCAACTTATTGTAGATCATGTATGTATACCAGTTCAATTGTTAAATATTTTTGTTAAAGCTATATGAATGGTTTATTTTGCTATTGTTATTATGATTTCTAGATTTCTCCCAAGATTATTTGTTCATTAGTTCTTGGAATGTTTGATAATGTTTAAATATTTTATAAAATTGAATGCTCTATAATATGAAAATAAAGTTATCTATTAGGTAGTCTTGTTTAGTTTAAAGTATGAGACTCTCATGATTTATGTCTCTTGATGCCACTAAATCCATGCCACTTTAATTCTAGCCTCTAAATTTATGTATTTCTTACTTTAGTCTACAACCCCCCATTTCCTCATTTGTTAGTTAGTGTAATTAGAACCATAGGAACTAGCCTACTTTGGAGTTTAATTAAAAACTCCTATTTATAGGTTATACAATATTAGCCAAGGTCTTGAGGGCACAATTCATCTACTCACAAATCGATATACCATTTTCTAATTTCAAGGTCCTCTCAACATTCCTTATACCAATCCATTCCTCCCAAGTAGTTTTGGAGCCAATAATATGATCCTGCCTTTTGGATAAATCCTTCGAAGTTCTCAAACTTACCAATTTGTTAGTTCACAACCGCATCTAATTATACCTCAAGCTCCATTAATCCCCCTTACCCTACATACCAAGACATAAACTCTAAGCTAGAGTAATTATCCAATGAAAATTATGAACTCAAGCTATAATTGGATTCCCTCCAAGGAGCCTCGACTAGCTAAAAATATTATTAGGACTATTGCAATCAAACTTTAGACCCTTTTTTAGCTATTCAATCCTATCCTCCTAATTTTGAAACCCCTATTTTCTAACTATATAAGGGATATGGAGATCCAACCAACCATATAAGTACCTTTTAATTAGCTTGCCATGATGTTTATGATGAAGCACTTATTTTAAAATTACATCCTAAGGGCCTTGGTGATGAATCCCAAGAATGGAATTTTCAAATATATTTACACTCAATTAAAAATTTTGAGGAACTCTTTGGAATGTTTTTCCAATGAGTTTCTGCATATATTGCAAAAAAATGCACCATGGACAATCTCTATCAACATAAATAGGACAAGGATGAGTCTTCTATAAAATTTCTAAGTCAATTGTGAGCCTTGATGATGAAACTCTCATTTACTCATCCTCAAAATGATCTTTTGCTTATATTTATACACAATTTACAAGAGCAATTAGCTTATCCTCTAGAAATGACCTGTATTTCTTTTTTGAAGATGTAGTTGAATTAGCTAAGTAATTTGAATCTACCATTTTACATTGAGGATAGCTATAGACTAAGAATAAAGATAAAAAAAAAAATTCTTCATCTTATCCTAAAGGACAATACAAGAATGAGCATGTTGTAGGTGATGGGGTAACTGACTCCCATCCTATTAACAATATAAAACTAGTAATGTCAATACTAGTAGTGCTTTATAAAAGTTAGCCTTAGCAAAATCTCAAGAAAAAAGTAAAATAAAGTTCATCCAACTCCATCAATCTATAGTGATTGTTCTTGAATAGTTATTAGTTTCTAAAATTATAGAATTACCACCAATAAGGCCTATAGACCCTAATATTGAGAAGCTCCCTTGGTATAAGGTTAATGAAGACTATGTATTCCATCGTATGAATGGCCATCATACTAACAATTGTAGTAACCTCATGCATTTCATTCATGATTTAATTAATGATGGTTGCATTGTCATTTATGATTCTAAGCAAATATTTTTCTCTAATTAATATATGTGGATCTTTTATGATCCTTTGTTGAATCATGAACAAATAACCACTAACCATTTTCAATACAAGTATATGCCCCTCTCCTAATCCATACATAGTAGGGATTATTCATGTTTGTTTTTTTATTAGACAACACAAGGAGAAATCTCAATAACTATACTTATCTTCTAATCTTCCTTTGGTCTTAAAAACTAATCATGTCTCTTCATCTAAAGGGCCATCCCTAGTCCTATGATTGTAAGATAGAGTAATAAATGGAATTTTATCTTCAACAAAAAACCTAATGATACCCAAAAATAATTTGCATACTTGAGCTAGTAAAGAATTCACCAACCCATAGAGAAACTCTTTAAATTTTTGAGTGAGCAAACTATACCACAAGATGATAACCCTAGCAATCATACCAATATCATAGGATCCCTTAGCATAAATTATGCTATGATATCCTTTCACAAATATGATATTCCACATCCTTTTATATTTGGGAACCCCCCTATATATAACATGCAATATCAACAAGAAGTTTATCAAAAGAATCCTTATTGATAATGGGTCTTTCTTGAACGTGTGTAGTCTTAAATTTATCCATATAATTGGACTAAACAAACAATACTTAAATAAGTCCAAAATTTTTAACATCACAAATGACAATAAGGAATGTAAAGCTCTAGGGACTATAGTACTCCCCTTGAAAGTGGGACCTCAAATATTTAACACCCTTTTCAATATTTTGCCTTGCTAGCATTGGACCTAGCTAGGTTACCTCCTTCACCATAGACTTTAGTGATTCCCTTTAGAAAGTGTAAACTCATAAAAATAGGGAGTTGTACCTTTTTTTGTGTTGGAACAACAAATGAGAAGATAATACATGGTAAGAAATCATGTTCAATCAAACAAAAATATACTTCATATTAGCTATCATATCTTTACCCTATACCCAAATAAAACCTTTGTAAATTTGACTACCATGGAAAAGGACTAGGTCCTTGTGAATAGGGCATCAAATAAGCTCCATAAAATTATGATTTGTTAGGTTGTTTGGGTTAGGTTATATATCTAACCATAATGAACCTTTTCCCTTGTCATCGTGTTGGCAGTTTTGCACTATGCCACATTAAAATTTTGATCAAATTTTATCAAAGGATTTTTGTTTGTAAAAGCATCAATTATAATAAAATTGTGTTCTAGCATTCACCGCAATATTTTTGTGTGTAATATTTTTTGTGTATTTTCATGTAATTATGTGCTTTGAAACAGTGGAAATCATAAGGGAAATCATAAGATAAATGTGTTTTCACCCAAAATATTTGCAGAGAAAATGGTGCCCAAGGAAAGGCAATGTTGAAGGTTAAAATCATGTTCACCTCCAAAAATGGGTGAAGGGCCCGTTCGCCTCACTCTAGGGTGAACACGAAATTTTAAAATGGAGAAGTGCTTTCACCCCAAATGAGGGGTGAAAGTCCCTTTCACCCCTCATTGGGATGAAAGAACATTGAAGCGCCTTAAAATTATGGTGAGCCCAAAAGAAAATTTGACAACTTTAAAGAAAGGGTGCATTCACCCCAAAGTTGGGGTGAAAGCTTCGTTTGCCCCACTTTGGGGTGAACATCATTTAGAACAAAGGCATTGACAAGTCAACAACGCGTTCACCCCGGTTGAGGGGTGAAAGCTCCATTCACCCCTCCCGGGGGTGAAAGCGCAATGAATGGTGAGTTTCGACGAAAGCAAAAGTGAATGACAAAAGCATCAAGGCAATGTTGAAAAGTCAACAATGCATTCACCCCAAAGAGGATGGTAAAAATACATTTTTCCCTTCTTTTCAACAAATTGGCATGTAAGGTGTGGTCCCACTTCGATGCATGGAAGGAAAATAGAAGTTGAAAGGCTTTCACCCCAAAAGAGGGGGCGAACGCCTTAGGACAAAGCTACAGGGGAATGATGATAAATGTGTCGGAGTCGTTGAAAGGTCAGAATTACATTTGTCTGGGATATAAGGCGACAATGCCTTTCACCCATTTTGGGATGAAAATTTATTTTAAAATGGGAACACCATCAGACGGGAGTTGCTTTCACTCTAAGAAGAAGGGAAAGAAAACTTTCATTCCTTTTAGGGGTGAAACACCACAAAAATAGTTCAAAGCATTGGAATAATTCATGACGACACCAAGAGATGAATGCAATGCACCTAAGGTTAATTTGAATAAAGGTGGTGGTTGTATGTGAATGCAAGAGGTACCCTCTCTACCAGGGAGCATGAATGAGTAGTGATGCAAACATCATTTTCGCTCATTGCTCTATTTTGGGTAAAATTAATTTTAAAATTCAGTGAAGACTTTTAAAAGGGTGCCTAGACCAAATGAATGAAGATTATTTAATGATTGGAGCAGAAGTTATTGAGATCATTGATTTCATGTTGAAAAGAGCTACAATTTTTAAATCACAAGGTGATTTCTATTAGTTCCAAGATATTCCAAACAAGGATAAATTTTTGAGGTGCAATGAACATACCAAGTCGTCAACCACCTTTGCAATTTTCTATGTGCACCGACACCCAAATATGTTGATTTCCTGGAGGTCTTTCCTTAAAAGATGGATCACTATTTCAAAAGGATGAATTTTCAAGATTTTCAAGAAGGAATTTCCTCACCATGGTTCTTGATCTATAAACATTTTGTCTTCATGTGCATTTAATGAAAGAGGTGAAATCCTCTATAAATACTAATCATTTTCCAATGTAAAAGGAGGATAGACATTCTACAGAAAAACTATTCAAGTTTTCTACATAAATAGAAGAAATTGTGGCTTCTAATTTTGCAAGTAGTCTCTATGTGTGATTTCTTTATATTCAAGCATTTCTATTTTATATTCATGTTTGCTATCTGTTATTAAGTTCAAATTCTACATCTGGATTTGGGCATTGTTGGTGTAAGTGTGAGTACTGGAATGCGATTCTAGAAGTTGTCTCCAGGGAACTGTAAGTAAATTCTCTTGCCTCCTTTCTATTTTATGTTGCTATAACACTTGGTTGGAATTCCTACTGCTAGTCTATCCCCAATCCTACATCTTTGGCCTATGGCTATATTTCCCATTTCTTTCCATTATTTCCAATTTCTTTCCTACAACTCTAGACTTAAACCAGTGTAGGATTAGTAAGGGAGCCAACCCTCTCTGGAGATTGGCATGGAGGACATTTCTTTCCTCTAGCCTTTCAATGTTGGCCATGTCTAGGGTGCACAAATGTATGTTTGTATATTAGGCAGATATTTGACCAATAATTTTTGGCATACTCGATGGGACTTCAAAAGTTCCACTTTCAACAGTATTGAGGTTTGATGTTCACCTTCATGTTGTATAGTTAGAACATCTGGTGACTCAACTATACCCAGAAGCCTTCGAACGTGAAGGCAGTGAAAGTTGTACTTCATGATCACAAGATCGAAGGCCAAAAATCTTGAAGATCCCATTGAGTTCTACGAACTTGACATCCAAAGATTAGGGGAACATCCCAGGTTAGTTCCTCCATCTTATACATCATCCACAACATCCTCACAAATAGTTGGTGTGTTCTCTATTCCTTCAAGTCCAGCTAGTACTGCTACTAGCATCCCACCTCCTCAACCTCATACACCAGTTCAAATGGCTCAGAACCCACCACCACAACAGCCACAACCACCAAGGTAGTTCCCAACATGGAATAGCTCAAGAGATTTGAATTTACAAGCACAAAATCTAGTCCCTCAAGCAGCATTGAAGGCTTTGCCTACCTATGATGGTACTGGTAAAACTGCTTATGAGCATATTCAAGATGTGGCTTCTTTGGCGATGATCCATGGTATTACAGATGAAGATATTATGGTAAGATTATTAGTATTATCACTTAGAGGAAAATTGTTATATTGGTACCGATCTTTGCCACCCGCCACTATTACCACATGGGATCAATTGGTGGAATTGCTAATCAAGAACTTTCATGAGCAAGTTGATCCTTTCTCCTTACTGCATCAATTCACGAATATCCAAAGACATCCGTAGGAGGAGATAGTAGACTTCAATATCAGGTTCACCCAAAGCTGGCAGAGAGTTCCTGATGGTCTTCGGCCCACGCATGAGCAAGCTACATTTTACTATCTCAGAGCCTTCAACTCGGGACATTGGTATGGTGGTTCGATAAGCCAATGTAAATACATTTCCAGAGTTGTACACATAAGCATAAAAGGCCGAAGCAGATTTGATCACCATAGGTAAGCTTCCCCCAAAGGTAACCATGCCCATCCTTCTCGATCTTCCACAACATTTGTATTCAAGTGCATTTTCATAGCCTATGCCTTCTATGTACCCGATTCCCTCATGGAGCTTGGGTCCACCTCAAATTGCTCCAGTCCTAGTTCCACAACTCCCCGCTCCAAGTATTCCACAATTACCCACACTAGTTGTACCATAGTTGCTAGCACCAGTTCCTTTCCCAGTGCTACCAGTGCCACCTATTCCACTATCATTACCTACTCCATCAATACCTCTACCTTTACCAACACCTCCTATGCCCTCAAATCCTGATCCTTACATGAAATTATTACAAGAAATACAATCTATTAATTCGGTTGTAAGGACAATGTCGAACGAAATCACGATAGTTAAGAAAAAACAAGTTGAAGCTGATTTTTGGTCAAGGAGGTTTCAAACACCACCAATTACTAGGGAGCAAGCAACCACTAGCAAAGGCCCTGAGAGGAACACAACTGTGTTGGCAAATGAAGAAACTAGTACATCGGAGAGAGCATACTGGTGCTCCACCTGTAATGATCCTCATGGAGAAGACACGTGCATGGTTCACTTGAACTATGTACAGACATTAGCAGAAAGTTCTATCGATGGACAAGTTAATATGATAATGGAAGTTGATCATAACTTTATGGTCCCATCTTTGGAGCAAGTTTTAGTTCTTACGAGGGCTGGAAAGAAGCCGATGATTATTGATCCAATAGAAATGGAGCCTCTGAAAGTTCCTGCTGAACAGAAGGTACAAAATGAAAAAGTGCAACCACAAGCGAAAGCACAATAAAGCAACAAGATTCTATCTTATTGAAGGATCTATTGCCCAAGCAAGCTCAAGAGAAGTTAGATGAAGGCGTCAGCTTCACAGCCTGCAATCACTCAAGTGCAAATAGAGGCAAAAGAGCAAGCTAAAGAACATCTCAAATAACCATCATTGACTAAGCGGAAAGGGTGGAAGCTACTCAATAATATCAGAACAAGTATGAGCAAGATGTAGAAGAAAAGGTTCCTGGTACTTCTAATTATAATATTATGGAAGAAATGAAGAAGATTCCGACAAAGGTGAGTTTATATGATGCATTACAGTTACCTAGGCAAGTTGATCTGTTGCAAGAATCTCTCAAATCAGCAAAAGATCAAAAGAAAAGTCATTCCCAAATAGTGTTAGCATAGACACTACCTACTTCCACCACTGGTAAGAATAGACCACCTCCATTCTATTTGTCTCTCAGAATGGAAGGGTGGATCGTGCATAATTGTATGATTGACTTCGGTGTTGCGACTACTATCATGCCAAAGGCAGTATGTGAAGTCATGGGAATGGAGTACACAAGAAGTAGTCCAGGGGTATTACAGTTGGATGGGACCCCGATCAAAATGGTGGGAGTAATCAAGGATATTCCTATCATTCTACATAACATGCCTCAAATCACTATCATTCAAGAAGTAGTGGTGGTTGACTTGGAACCATACTTTAGCATGTGTCTTTCGAGGGAGTTCATAATGAAACTAGGAGGATACCTTTCCTTGGATTATTCACATTTGGAGATCCCATTCAAGGGAAGAAGAATCCACATCTATAATGAAAAGCCATCCACTTTTCATATAGAAAAGTTGGAAGAAGAAGAAAAGTCCTACTGGTGCAGTCAACATGATGATAGAGGAATTACAAGAAGTGGACTTGATGGAGGAAGCTCTTGGTGAGCTCCACCTTGAAGATGAGTTCTCATTGATGGATTTCAATGTGATGGTAGAAACTGACATCGGTTGTTATACCATAACTAAACCTGAGCAGACTGAAGAAGAAGTCTCTGATTCCCTAGACCCTCTTCTTGATCAGCTATGGAAGTTGTATTTTGATGGTGCAAGGTGTAAGAATGGTGTAGGGGCTGGTATTGTTCTTGTTTCTCCTACAGGGTTGCAGAAAACCTATTCATATCGGTTAACTTGGAGCTGCACAAATAATACTATCGAATATGAAGCATTATGCCTTGGTTTGAAGAAAGCTAAAAAGTTGGGCATAAAATAGTTGTAAATATTTGGAGATTCTGAGCTCATCGTCAACCAGACTACAAACAAGTGTGTGTCAAAGCAGCACTACTTGAAGGCCTACCATAACAAGGTATGGGATTTGTTTGAGTCATTTACGACATTGAACATTCAAGCGATTTCGTGGGAGTAGAACAAACATGCAGATATCTTAGCTTCTCTTGGTGCTAATTTCTCTCCTGTAGAGCAAGTAGTCAGGAAACCCAAGACTGTGAGGGTAATTTATAGACCCTCGATCCCTGATAAAAACCTTTATTGGCAAGTGTTCGATAATGATGAACAAATAATCAATTTTTTGATTAAGGAAGCTGCAAGTGCAGAAGATAGGATACTTGTCGAAGAGGAAATGGAAGGAATGATTCAATTGAAGAACAATCACATTCCTAGGGGACTGATTTCGCTTGAGAGTTTGTTTGATCAGAATGATAGGGTGGAGAAACATAAGATCAAAGTTGATGCGAAGGAATACAAGGAAATGCAATTGGAGCCTGAGAAGATTATCAAAGTTAGAATAGATTGTACGCTAGAAGAACTTGAAGATATTAAAAATTTGTGTTATGAGTTCCCTGACATCGTTGCATGGAGCTATCATGATTTAAAAGGATATGATAAAAACGTAATCCAACATACTATTGAACTGCAGGAGGGAGTGAAGCCTTTTCGGTAGAAACAATGGCCTATCAATCCCAAAATTGAAGTGCTCATGAAAGCAGAGCTATTAAAAATGTTGGAGGTAAAAATAATTTATCCAATCAAGCACTCAACATGGGTGGCGAACTTGGTGCTAGTTCGAAAGAAAAATGGAGATATCCATCTGTGCATGGATTTTTGGAATCTGAACCAAGCATCATTAAAATATCACTACCCCCTACCGCAGATTGATCAAATTCTCCATGTAGTCGCTAGAGCAGAGATTTTCATTGCTAGATGGTTTCTCTGGTTATAATCAGATCTGGGTGAAGGATGAAGACCAACACAAGATGACGTTTACTAAAAAATGGGGCACTTTCACCTATCAGAGGATGCCATTTGGTCTTTCCAATGTCGGTGCTACATTTCAGAGAGCTATGGACATTGCTTTCGGTGAGTTATTGAATAGAGTTATTGTGATTTACCTTGATGACATGACTATTTTCTCACACCGCAGGGAAGAGCACGTCTCTCATTTGAGGCAAGTGTTCAAAAAATATCAAGAATTTGGAATTTCCATTAACCCGAAGAAGTCCATATTCGTTATCAAAGAAGGGAAACTTTTGGGACATGTGATTTCACAAGAAGGACTGGCGATTGATCCTGCAAGAGTTGAGGCGCTCTTGAAATTACCACTGCCAGTTAACAAGAAGGATCTGCAATCATTCTTTGGCTAGATCAATTTCATTCGGAAGTTCATTGCTGATTTTGCTCAAGTAGTGAAGCCAATGACCGAACTTCTGAAGAAGAATGTAGACTTTAAATGGACGAAAGTGAGAAGATAGGATTTTCGAGAAATCAAGGAAAGAATCACTCAAGCGCCAGTATTGATTAATCCAGATTATTCAAAAGACTTCATCCTCTATGCAGTAGGCGAACAGGAGAGTTACGCTATTGTTCTCACACAGAAGCAAGAAGATGGAGATGAAAAGTCGATTGCCTTCTTGAGTCAAGTGATTTTACCACACCAAGAAAAGTATAATTTCATTGAAAAATAGGTGTATGCAGTTATGAAATCCTTAAAGAAATTTTGACATTTCATTTCACAGAGCAAGATAGTCATCTATGTCATTCATCCAGATGTCAAAAATTTCATTCTTCAAGGAGAATTAGGTGACAAAAGAGTAGGTTGGGTCTCAAAGATTCAAGAATATGATGTGGAGATCCAACCAACTAAGTTGGTTCATGGAAGAGCTCTCTACCAAGAACTAGCCAAAAGTGCAACTTTTGGATCACTAACTCCAGTACAGAATGAGGATATCAACGAAAGCAATTGTGCAAATCGAGCTACAGGTGATCGTGACTGGACAGAGGACCTTGTCGAATTCTTTACATCTGGGAAATGTCCATCACATCTTGATGCTTCACAACGTTGAAGATTCAGACTGCAAGCACTTAAGTATGTCCTGTTGCCAAGTGGGTTGTTCCATAAGAATATAGATGGAGTACTCCTCAGATGTGTAAAGGATTCAGAGAAAGAAAATATATTGGAGGAATTCCACTTTGGCTTATCCGGTGGACATTATGCAGGAAGGCCTATGGCCTTGAAGATCATCCGAGCCGGGTATTTTTGGCCTACTCTTTTCGTAGATGCACACAAGGTGAGCCAAAGTTGTGATAATTATCAGCGGTATGTTGGCAGGAATAAGAAAGCATCTTTGCCCCTGCACCCGATTCAAGTGGAAGCACCATTTCAGCAGTGGGGACTGGACTTCATTGGAGTTATTGATCCTCATTCCTCTGCTGAACACAAGTATATCTTAACAGCGACTGATTATTTTACCAGGTGGGTAGAGGCCATTCCAACCAAAAAAGTAGATCAGGCTACAATCATCTCTTTCCTTGGAGGGATTGATTACCCATTTTGGTGTTCCAGATGCTATTGTAACAGATAATGGGACTCCATTCATTGGGGCCAAGATCACCGAATTTGCAAGCAAGTATGGGATTTATCTCAAGATATCCTCCAATTATTACCCGCAAGGAAACGGCTTGGCCGAATCCACAAACAAAAACTTGTTACGGATCTTAAAAAGGACATTGGGAAACAATAAAAGAAGCTGGCACCTATTGTTAAATCAGGCTTTATGGGCAGATCGGATATCAGTGAAGAAGTCTATTAAAGCCTCTCCTTACTCTTTGGTGTATGGGAAAGAAGTAGTTCTACCCACTCACATCGAGCTACCTGTCCTCCAAACATTGCAGTTGTTCAAAGATGAAGATGATGAGTTTGATCCAATGAGTGCAAGGTTGGCTCAATTGCTACAACTAGAGGAGGAGAGAGAAAAGGTATATGAGGCTTTCACCGAACACACTAAAGTGACGCAGAAGTGGTTTGGAAAGAAGACAATAGAGCACAAGTTTCAGGTGGGAGATCTAGTCCTCAAATGGAATGAGAACAAAGCCAAGCCAGGGAAGCACCACAAGTTTGATGCGATCTGGGAAGGTCCATTTCAGGTTTCTGTAGTGAATTCGGTGAATGCATATTATCTTCGAGATATGGATGGTTGGGATCTTCCGATTCCAGTTAACGGTCTTCATCTGAAGGCCTATTTTCAATGATGAAATCAAGAGGTACGATGTGTAAATATGTACATATTTTATTTACAAGTATTTTATTGTTTTATAAATTTTGTTTTATATAAAATAAAAAAAATAAATAAATAAATAAATAAAAGGGGGTATGGTGTGGACTCTACTGAAGATGCCAGGATTTCCTTGAAAAATTTTTGCTTTGAAAATTGCTCCCTGAGAAAAACAATTTCACCTCAAATATTTCCATGAGGACATGATCACAATTTCAGGCAAAGTTAATGGTTGCACAGAAAAGTTTTAATGGTTTCAAAAAAGCTCTAAAGTTTAAGAGGTTGCTTTACTTTGCAAGTCTTCAAGTTAAAAAGAGAAATGTTTTCCAGGAAAGTAATTCGAAGAGACAAAATAAAAATGTTTGGAAGCATAAGTGAAGTGCCTTAGTTGAAATATCGAAGCGTGGGGTCTGATTTTGACGGGGACCAGAACTAACCAACACCTTCACAAATTCGACCTTCTCATTAAAATCTGTTGAAAATATTTACATGCATCAAAACAGCCCGCAGGCTTTACAATGGAAGAGCTTGTCTGGTATACAACACACTCTCTGTTCCCCCCAATCTTCCCGTTCCACCATCCTCCAAAATAAAACATTAAAACGAGTTTTTATCGAGGCCTCGACCCTCTAGCAATAAATGCCCCCCGCCTAAAAAATTCAAATTTGATTTTCCCCCTCGACCGAGTTTTCAAATTTGTCTGCCATAAATGGGCAACTGCCCGATCTGCTTAAGAAGCTTGCATTAATGGCCTTCTTTGACCTGCAGCCACCGTCTAGTTCTGACTATGATTCTGTACTGCTGCCTCAACCCATACTGACCATGCCCTACAATAGCTGTTTTGTTGGAATACTTCCATAAGGTGGTTATCCCCGTTTAATGCATGTGGCTGTCAACTTTATTTTAGAACACGTGGCTGCCCGCATGTCTACTTTCGGCCTTTGTCTTCAATCGGTCGCGTCGCTTTTACACACACAGCCCCGTGTCCAATTCGGCTTATCTTCCTTTTGGCACCGAATCCTGAAACCACGTGGCAACCTTCTATTGGTCGCGATATCGTGACATGTCGCGGTATCACGACACCCCCACGCCTTAAGCACTAGTTCGCATTTGGGAGCCACGATTTCGTGACATGTCACGAAATTGCAACATGTCATGATTTCGTGGCTCCCTAGCCCTCGCTTTCTACCTTTGCCTTCGGGAGCCGTGATTTTGCGACATGTCATGAAATCGCGACATGTCGTGATTTCGCGACTCCTCTGCCCTTGCTTTTTGTTTCTGCCTTCGGGATCCGTGATTTCACATGTCATGAAATCGCGACATGTCACGAAATCGTGACATGTCACGATTTTGCGGCTCCCCACCCCACCTTTAGCCTTCGAAGTCGTCGCGATATTGCGACGTCGCGATATCATGACAAAAATAGCTCCCGCCTGGCCGCAGCCTTTGGGGTCGCGATTTCGTGACCCCCCCAACTTTTGCCTTAGAGAAAGTAAAGCTTGCTTTACTAAACTTAAACTTCTCCCCTGCTTTTCAATACTTTTGCGAGGTTGTTCTAATGCCACCGGATGCTCCTGCATCAGACACCCGGGGTAACAGGAGAAGTGACCTTCACTTCTTTGCTGTTCGGTCCATGTCCTTTGTAATATCTCCGAACACTCATCAACCTTTACAACCTGCTCAAATCCCGTTTCCTGGCAAAAATTTTTGCCCTCTACCAGACAAATTCTGGCATTGCTGCACACCTTCTCATCCACTGTCTGTAATGGCTTTAATTTGTGGCGCACTCCATATTTCATCAAGGAATACGTATTTGCGCAACCATCATGCACTGCACTTCGATCAAACTGCCATGGCCTTCCCAACAGCAAATGGCAAGCATCCATGGGGAAAACATCACACAGGACCTCATCCTGGTATCTCCCAATATGGAACATGACTAAACACTATTCACGAACCCATGCTCTGTGGTCCTTCCGCAACCACGCAATCCGATATGGATGCGGGTGTCTCCTTCTCTCCAGCTGTAACTTAGCAACCATCTCCTCGGAGACTAAGTTATCTGTACTTCCATTGTCTATAATAACATTACAGACTTTGCCTACACTTTTGCACCATGTGCGAAATAGGCTTCTCCTCTGCTCAGGTTTATCTTCCTCAATCAGTATGGTCCTCCTCACGATCATGGCTTCTCCTTTCTTAGCTTCTTCAGAATGTTCTGAGTCAGCATCTTCCGCTGCCACAACAACTCTGGCAGGACCCACTTGTTTCTTGTTCACTCTCTCGGGGTGCTAGGGACACTCATATGCCCGATGCCCCTCTTCTCCATAGTGGAAACATGTTCCCCGAAACACTCCCCTTCCATACCCGCGTCCAGATCTACCTCTTCCTCTTGGGTAGCCATTGTTCTAAACTTGCGGTTTGGGTTCTTCATCTTCTTTCTGATTTTGGCTGCTGCTAACCTCTTCTTTCTTCTCTTCCTTTCCTTCCTCTTTTCTTCCACCGGTCTTTCCTCTAGGCCCTCTTCCTTTTTGCTTGCTCTCAAACCTTCTGTTCAGTTTTTCTTCAACCTTTAGAGCAAACTGGTAAGCATCTTCAATGGTGCTCACCCGCACTAAGCCCAACTCTTCCTGGATACTCGGTCTCAACCCATTAATATAACGGGCCACATTTTCTTTACTTGCTTCTAAATGACCGGTTTTGATGGAGATTTTATAAAATTCCTCCGTATATTCTTGAACAGTTTTATTCATCTGTCTTAAACCCTGCATTTTTCTTAGCAGATCCAACTCATAATCTGCCGGAATAAACTGCCTTTTTAATTTTTCAACCATCCGTTCCCATCTTGTTATCCATTCTTTTCCTCTTCTGTTTTGTTCCAGCTGTATCCCCTTCCACCATATGTTGGCATGACCTTTTAATTTGGTTTTGGCAAATCTGACCCGCTCGAGATCTTCAACTTCTTCATACTCAAAGTATTCTTCCAGGTCATTTATCCAATCAATCAATTCCTTCAGATTCAAGTTCTCGGAATACATGGAAACTTCTATCTTCGGCCTCTTCCCGATCTGGGATATGGCTTTGTACAGTCTGGCTTGTGCCGGATCTACAGCTTCTTCTTCTTCTTCTTCAAACTGGTTTTCCTCTTCATCTACTTCATCTTCACTGTCTGCATCTCTTCTCGGTTCGTGTCCTCTGCGCAGTTCTTCTTGCAGGGCCTGAACTTGCCGCTGCAAAGCTCAGAAATCTTCGGTCGGCACCACATTTCCTACTCCACCACGGTTTCTTCATGGAGGCATCTTCTCACTTTCTCTCGAGCCTTCCCACAGATCCTGGTGTGACTGCCTCACGTCCGGTGATCTGTCACACACTCAGGAACTCTCGCTCTGATACCACTAATGGGGACCAAAACTAACCAACATCTTCACAAATTCGACCTTCTCATTAAAATATTTTGAAAAAAAAATTTACATGCATCAAAACAGCCCGTAGGCTTTACAATGGAAGAGCTTGTCTGGTATATAGCACACTCTTTGTTCCCCCCAATCTTCCCGTTCCACCATCCTCCAAAATAAAACATTAAAACAAGTTTTTATCGAGGCCTCGACCCTCTAGCAATAAATGCCCCCCGCCTAACAAATTTCAAATTTGATTTTCCCCCTCGGTTGAGTTTTCAAATTTTTCTGCCATAAATGGGCAACTGCCCGATCTGCTTAAGAAGCTTGCATTAATGGCCTTCTTTGACCTGCAGCCACCGTCTAGTTCTGACTGTGATTCTGTACTGCTGCCTCAACCCATACTGACCATGCCCTGCAACAACTATTTTGTCGGAATACTTCCATAAGGTGGTTATCCCCGTTTAATGCACGCGGCTGTCAACTTTATTTTAGAACACGTGGCTGCCCGCATGTCTACTTTCGGCCTTTGTCTTCAATTGGTCGCGTCGCTTTTACACACACAGCCCCGTGTCCAATTCGGCTTATCTCCCTTTTGGCGTCGAATCCTGAAACCACATGGCAACCTTCTATTGGTCGTGATATCGCGACATGTCGCGGTATCGCGACCCCCCCACGCCTTAAGCACTAGTCCACCTTCGGGAGCCGCGATTTCATGACATGTCATGAAATCGTGACATGTCACGATTTCACGGCTCCCCAACCCTTGCTTTCTACCTTCGCCTTCGGGAGCCGCGATTTCACGACATGTCGCAAAATCATGACATGTGGCGATTTCGTGGCTCCCCCGCCCTTGCTTTTTTTTTCTGCTTTCAGGAGCCGCGATTTCGCGACATGTCGCGAAATCATTTCATGTCGCAATTTCATGGCTCCCCACCCCGCCTTCAGCCTTCAAAGTCGTCGCGATATCGTGACGTCGCGATATCACGACGTCGCGATATCGCGACAAAACAGCTCTCGCCTGGCCGCAGCATTTGGGATCGCGATTTCACGACATGTCACGATTTCGCGACCCCCCCCAACTTTTGCCTTAGAGAAAGTAAAGCTTGCTTTACTAAACTTAAACTTCTCCCCTGCTTTTCAATACTTTTGCGAGGTTGTTCTAATGCCACCGGATGCTCCTGCATCAGATTTCAGAAATGGATTGGAAAAAATTGAAAAGTGCTTTCACCCCGAAGAGGGGCAAAAATTCTATTCACCCCAAATGGGGGTGAATGCGCTCTAAGACAAGAGAAGTTATATTAAAATTTTTGAAGTTCATGATTAAAAAATCAAAAGCACTTTCACTAAAAAGGGAGGGTGAAAGCCCCCATTCGCTTCCTAGTGATGTGAATGCAGGTACATCTCAAGGCTGATTGGGGCCCTGAACATAGTCATAAAGTCAAAATCGTTCAATGAAGTTTTTGCCCCATGTGAGGGGTGAGTCTCCTGTTTGCCTCTCCTAGGGATGAAGCAGTATATGAGGATTTTTTAAGGTGCAGAGGGTGTGCTTTGGCTTTTCGGGTAATCACACGTACAAGCAATCTTGTCAAATATTTTAATTGATGTGAAATCATATCAAATCAAATGCTATTAAGGTATTTGAAGAAGTATGGAAGATTGCTTTAGTATTTTTGACGAATTAATTAAAAGTGGAATATAAAAATAAAAAGAGAGAGAGAGAAATAGAAGAGCAGTAAATATTTTGGTTAAAAAAGCAAGGATTGTTTTTTAAAATTTGATTTTATTTCTATGGCAAAATAAAGAGAAAAATATTTTTAAAAAAAGAGGAGAAAAAAATCTCTAAAATCAAGGGATTTTTTTAAAGAAAATCCATGTTTTTTCTAAAAATGGGGCGAAAAAAGAAGGCATGAAATTGTTTTAAAAGGAGACGTTCACCATGAATTCCATCAAGTTGGTAAAAGACATTTTCAAAGAAAAGGAAGAAGATATCAGGCATGCATTAGCAGTATTTTCACCCTTCCATTTGCTTTTCAAGCATGTGACAATATTTCAAATATAAATCTAATTTTTAAAGCACCCTCCAAGTGGTTTCGCCCTGATATCTGGCAGATTTTAGGATCATATTTTTAAGGTATTTAATTTAAAACGTATGCCCAGTTTGCATTAGGAGATGTTTTTGTAATCTCGGGAGTCAAAATTTCACCACATCGAAAGCAAAGGTGTTCATTGACCTGTAGGTGGTGGATATATTTTCTCAAGGTACTTTTAGCAGGGCATATTTTTCAAAGGTATAACGCGATAAGGATGGCACATTTTTCTAAGATGATTTTTTTTATGAATATCATTCAGTTGTAATTGGAGCATTGAGAATAGTTCCAGTTGGGTGAAATGAGGGTGCCCCCATCCAAATTTGTCCATATGAAGTGCAAAATTTACTCTGGTGGTTGAGAACATGCCCTATAAATAAAGCATAGGTAAATTCATCCAAAAGTTGAAATTTTTAAAGAATTTTCCTGTCGGTACATTTTCAAATTTGCTACTTGTAGAAGTAGAACGTCTTTGGAATTATTGGGTTACAGGAGTTGACAGAATGGGGAAGAAAATAAAATAATTTAAACAATCTGTAGAGCCCAAACGGTTTAAAAAAAAAGCAAAAGGTGGGTCAAAGTCCAAAAAGACCTGCAAAAATGAAAATGTCGATTTGGATCCATACTCTGACACCATGGCAGAGGTCAAAGATTATGTGATTATCAATAAAGGCATGGTAAAACTTTTGTAGGATGTAGAATTTGTAGTAAGTCAAGGATTGATGATGGAGAGCCCTCTAAATGTGTCATTTCATGCATAGTTATTTTAGTATTTGTGTACGCCCGTACACCCTTACCCGGAGTTGGTAAAATTAATTGCCATATTTAATAACCCAATTACCAGGTCAATTCAGAGAGCGAATAGGAAAGTGTTTTTATCTATATCTATTGCCGAAGTGAGGGAAGCATTTGACTGTGGGTTAAAACCCCCATCCGATTTGATTTTCAAGAAGCTACACATTAATGAGCAAGAGGAAAGATATGTTTCAACGGTGACAATGTGCCAGTTCATGGAAACACAGTTGATTAAGGAGTCGTAATTAGGGCAACTTCCAAATCTACCAAAATATTTATCAAAATTTAAGAGCCCTAATTTATTTTTGATGTTGGCATGGATTGCTAGTCTTTCAGCAGATTCTACAGTTCACAAGTGGCAAGCGACACTGGTGTAGTGTATATCCTAGGTGGAATTTTACACTCCGACAACTATGAGGAGGAGCACTAATATGATTTATTTTGATTGGGCTAATTTTATATACCAAAAAATACATGTCCAGTTGGAGAAACTGCATACGAGAGAAGAGACCTATTGGTCATTTTGTATTCATTGGGAATTTTGTTCAAGACTTTGGGTTCAATTTTTTAATGTAGCGACAGTATATATTTGCATATTTTTGTGATGTTTTAAATAATTGTACATTTCTGGTGCATGTTCCAAAGGTTTCTTTTTTAAATTATATCTGAAAAATATTAAAGGAGAAATGTCTAGAAGAATGAAGAAGACAAGTCATGAAATTTTTTTTGGTTAAATCACCATATTTTTATGTTTGCCCTTCGTGAGGGGCGAACATCCCATTCGACCTTGAAAGGGGTAAATATGTTTAAAAACTTGCAAAGGCAAAAGCACTAGAGTGTAAGGTCGTGTTCACCCTAAAATTGGGGTGAACGTGTCGTTCGCCCTTATTAGAGTGAATACATTTTGATGACATTTGGGTTGCACGTGCACCCGAACCATATTGCGTTTGCCCTTCTTGAGGGGTGAAAACCCCGTTCACCCTTCCTACGAGTGAACCAACATTAAAGTGTATTTAAATCATGTTCACCCTTCCTAAGGGACGAACGTCTCATTCACCCTTTTCAAGGGTGAATGTACTTCCATTATAGTCACGCATGCGCCTTTCAATTTGCAATGGGATGAAACAGATGTTGAGGCAAAAATAAGTACAGGCGAATGGAAATTTGGTCAAATATGCTAAATTTATGCATTTAATTAAGGATGCCCTCAGTAACTCTATTTTGTGGATCACAAAGAGGAAGGTGAAAAGAAACAATTTTTCATGATTTACAATATACCAGAGGCGCTCTAAAGAATTTAATATCTTTTGGAAATCCATGCACCTTCACCCGAGTTACAAATTTTTAGGAATTTGTCTTCTCAGGAGGATGGATTTTCAAAGAATTTGAGGAGGATTTTGTTGGTTTTATCTTTGATCTCGGGGCATTTTATTCTCCTATGTATTTAATGAAAGAGGCAAAAACCTCTATAAATACTAGAAAAATTTCATTGTAAAAGGGGGGTTAGACATTTTGCGAGAGATTCCTCTAAGCTCTCTACATTAATACAGGGCATCAGATTTCTAAATTTTACAAGTGATCTTGCGTGTGTTTACTTTTTGTGTAGTGTGCTTCTATTTTCATTTGCTCATCTTATTTGCTACTCTGTTTAAATTTTGTCATTGGATTTAAAATTGCTAATAAGAAGGTGAATGCTGGAGCATCATTTTGATAGTTGTTATGGCTAGATCATGAGCTTGTTCTATTCTATTTTCTTTTATAAATGCTACTTCGTGCTTGGGTTTTTTTCTTGCGAGTTAGTCTAACACCAATCTTGTACTTTGGCCTATGGCCATATTTCCCATTTCTTTCCACATTTTTCCAATTTCTTTCCTGTATCCTTGGTCTTTTAACAAGTGTAGGATTTAGTTAGGGAACCAGCCCTCTTTGGAGATTGGATCAGAAGACATATCTTTCCTTTGCCCTTTCAATGTTGGGTCGTATCTAGGGCGCATAAATGCAGTATTTATCAATTATGCAGATATTTGACTAACAATTTTTGGCATGCCCGATGGGACAGAAAAAGTTCCACTTCCAGTAGTGTTAGGTTCGATGTTCACCTTTTCACTGAGATTAGAACATGTGGCGACTCAAATTTTATCCACAACTTCGTAGGTGTGAGGACGGTGAAAGTTGTCTCTCATGAATACAAGATCGAAAGCCAAGAATCTCGATAATCAAATTGAGTTTTACGAACTTGATATCCAAATGTTAGGAGAGCATCCTCAAATAGCCACTTTTTGATGAACGTATTTGCTCCCTCATATCCCATCTATACCATATGTTTTGTCTTCTCGGTTAGTTGGTGTGTTTTTTTCTCCCGTAAGTCTAGTGAGTACTACCACCAATTTTCCTCAACCTCTGCCTAGTACAACCACTAGCACTCCATAGCATACTCCCTATATTCTCATTCACATGGTCCAAAATCCCCCACCACACCAACAATAGCTCCCAATGCAGTAAGTATTAGCTTGTATGACGCATTGCATTTACTTGGGTAGATTGATTTGTTATAAGAATACTTGAAGACTACTAAGGACAAAAATAAAGATTGTTTGCAAACAGTCTTGGCTCAGGCGCTCCCCACTTCAGTCATAGGGAAAAATAGGCCTCCCCCATTTTACTTATCCTTGAGAATGGAAGGGTGGATCGTGCATAATTGCATGATTGACTCTAGTGCTGCAACTACTGTCATGCCAAAGGCAGTATGTGAAGTAATGGGGATGGAATATACAAGGAGTAGTCCAAGAGTGTTGCAGTTGGATGGAACTCCAGTCAGTATTGGGGTAATAAAGGATATTTTGATTGTGCTCCATAGTATACCTCAAATTACTGTCATCCAACAGGTTGTGGTTGTTTATTTGGAACCCTATTTTAGCATGTGCCTTTCAAGGGAATTTATAGCAAAGCTTTGAGGTTATCTTTCCCTAGATTATTCACATTTGGAGATACCTTTCAAGGGAAGGTGAATTCGTATTCATAATGAGAAGCCTTCACCTTTCCATATTAAAAATATAAAGGAGGCAAAACAAGCTCCAGGCATGGTGAACATGATGATCAAAGAATTTAAGGAAGTTGATCTTATTAAAGAAGCACTTGATGAGCTTTGCCTGAGGTAGATTTTTGGTTGAAGGATTTCAATACTATGATTGGGATAGATATTGGTTGTTATTCAATCCAAAAGATAGAACAGTCCAAAAAGAAGGTCCTTGAGTCACCAAAACATGTTTCACACCAGTTGTAGAAGTTGTTATTTGATGGCACTCGATGTAATAATGGTGTAGGTGCAAGCATTGTATTGATTTCTTCTAAGGGAATACAGAAAACTTATTCCTATAGATTGACCTGGAGCTATACAAATAACGTAGCTGAATACGAAGTGCTATGCCTTGGCTTGAAGAAAGCAGAGAAATTGGGAATTGAACAATTGTAGATTTTTGGTGACTCTGAGCTTATTTTCAATCAAGTTACAAATAGATGCGTGACCAAGCAACATTATTTGAAGGCTTACCATAACAAAGTATGGGATCTACTAGAAGCATTTAAAGCTTTGAATATTCAGGCTATCCCTCGAGAGCAAAATAGATTTGCTAATATTTTAGCCTCCCTTGGTGCTAATTTTTCTCCTACTGAGCAAGTGGTTTAGAAGCCAAATACAGTAAGAGTAATTTATAGGCCTTCCATTCTATATAATAATATCTATTAGCAAGTGTTTGATAATGATGAGCAAATAGTGAATTTTTTACTTAAAGAAGCTGCTAATGTCGATGATAGAGTCCTTGTGGAGGAAGAAAAGCAAGCAATGATTTAGTTGAGAAATAATCATATTCCTAAGTGATTGATTTCATTAGAGAGCTTGTTTGATCAGAATGATAGGGCTGATAAACATAGGATTAAGGTGGATGCCAAGAAATGCAGAGAGTTGTAGTTGAAACATACTTCATTTTCTTTATTATTACTATAATCAAATACTTCACAAAATGGGTAGAGGCTATACGTTTATCCTCTTGCACAAATATTTAAGTGTCCATATTCATATTATTTAAATATTATCTCAATAAAATATTTCTAACATGTTAATTTTTTATAATAGCATGCCTTTAAGAAATAAGAACATTGCTAAAATTTGTGTAACATTCAAATTTAACATGAGTGTATAACACCTTATTATCCACAAGGTAATTGCTAGGATGAAGTATCTAACATAACTCTAATAAAGATAAAAAAATCTTGTAATTAGCAAGATACGTTAGTATTGATACCTCCAAGCATATCCCACATTATGGGTATATCATACCAATATTTGGACTCTAATTGGTACCATGCCCTATGCCTTGGTTTATGGGATTGAGGCTATCTTTACTTTTGAACTAGAAATCCCTTCTCTCTGAATCCTCTTAAAATATTTCTTTATTGACAATGAGTATCACCACACTAACCCTAGATATTTGAAATTGCTCGATGAGAAGTAGATCCATGCCTTAGAACACCTATTGATCTATCATTCATGTATTAAGAGAGCCTATGGAAAAATGGAATGACTCCTTTTATTAAAAATATATAACCTGGTTCTTAAAGAAAACAAAAAAGACTAACATGAGAGATGAGATCAAAAAACAATTGAGCCAAATTGGCTAGGTCCATTTCTAATAATATTTAAGTAATAATTATGAACATACCACATGTCTACAGTTGATGAAAATGAACTAAAAGAACCAATGATATAATACACCTAAAAATATATTACATCTAAACGTCATCATCTTGCATCACTCCATATGCTTCATTTTTCTACATCCTTTCCTTTGGGTTAATATATGCATGATTGTTTGCCTACATTGTTGGTTGATCCCACAATTTTTTAACTCATATGTGCTTTCTTGATGCATACTTGAATTTTAATATCTATTAGGATGCTATGATAATCCTACTTAGCATAGATAGTGTCAACATTAGATTTACACTAGGTCATTAACACTAATATATCTCTCCTCTTATCATTTGATTGTTTACCACGTTTTTCTTACACGTGATTTTTTGCCTGCATGACTACATGATTACATGACTCGTATTTTACTGGATACCTAATTCATATCAAATTAGGGAATCTATTGGTATGTAATAGTGATTCTAGCTACCATAGTTAGCACTACATTACACTTAAGCTAGGTGACTGAATCTAACATATGTCCCCCATTAGTCCTTTACCATGCTTGATGGATTTTATCATTCAATTTATCTCCTTTATCCTCATTATGGTTTCTCCATGTAACCTATTTTTATGGTAACATGATATTTCTAGTCATGAAATGACTATAATACTTCACAAATAGGGCTACCATAGCTAAAAATCATAACCACACATATTATTCTTTATGGAGCTCATATGAATGCAATAATGATACCCCATCAAGCATAAATCATCATGCATTAGATATCATATGCTAGTGTTAGTCCCCAAACCTCATATTGCTTAATATTTTGTATTTGCTTTTGGTTGAGCTCTTAATTGTTTATTCGTATTTTTCATTGACTACTTGTTTATCTTAATTCAAGAAAACTATCAGGATGCAATGATGGTCTTAGTTAGTATATTTAATAAATGCATTGCTTTTGCACTAGGTGAATGATGCTAGTAGATTTTCTACATTTATTTCTTAGCATACTTGATGCATTTTAGATTCATGTTGTCCACTTCTCTTTATATTAGTTTTGCCATAAAGTTTATTTGTGGTATTGGCATCCTATTGATAAATCTAAAGCATCTACATTATGTTCACAAAGAAACTCCATGGAAAAAATAGGAACTCCTATTATTATTCTCTAGGAATGTCTATGAGGATTTAAGGCTCCCTAATCAAGCATAAATTATTATGCATTATATATCGAATGCTAGTGGCAATCCCTAAACCTAATATTGATTGACATTACATATTGATTAATATATGTTTTGCTCGATATCATAATTACATTTTTGTATTTTGCATGGAATTATTGTTATTTGTTGAGTCAAGAGATTTATGATGATGCAATAATAATCCTAGTTATAATATATAGCACTTGCAATGCATTTGTACCATATCATTAAATATAGTAGATCTCTTTTCTTTTTCATTGTCTTATTTGATGTATTCTATATTCACATATCAATTTTATTACAAACCACCTATAATGTTTTTGCATTCATTCCAACATGTATCCTCGTCATGACATCCCCCTCACATCCTTTTGTGATATAATAAGAAACTAATATTTTATCATCTTAATATCTAGCAATTTTATGGGATCTTAGTCTTCTCATAGTCTTCTCTTTTCTCATTTCAACCACAAAAAAGAAGTTAATCTCATTTCTTATTCTTCACAAATTAATATTTTTAATACTCTAATAAAGCCTCCATCATTCATCTATCTTGGAACCTATATTCCATCCTATTGTAGGCACCTTGTAGATGAATTTGACATATTACATAATAACCCTTCAATGATTTCAAGTATAATGGAGAAATATAGGGTAATTATGTTATGTACCAAATGCATATATTAGGGCACCACACATAATTTCATTTTCCTTTCCTCTAAAATATTTTCTTACAATCCTTATAGTTTTTTGTATAAATTTTAGGACTAAAATAAGTTACCTTTGATCCCTCATTTTGTATAAATGAGGTACAAAAATATGCTTTAAGTAGACTAAATAAGATCATCTCCTACTTTCTTCTAATACATAACCATTTTACCAAATGATGTCTACGCTTATGAGTCATAGGAATAAATGGCATAATTCCTTCATCCCTTTTTAACTTCTTAAAATCTATTCACTATATTTTTTGGTTAAGATCTCTTATCAACACATGCTAGGTGATGGGTTCAACATACTTCATTTTCTCACAAGTGTTGATAAGGGCCCTAAATGATCAACCTTGAGCCAACGCATCTCATATGCTTTGGTGATCCACTAGGATATGAACCAAGACAACCCATTTCCTTATGGGCTACCAAAGCGCTTGGAATGATCAATCATAAATGACCATTTAACCCTTTCACTTTTATACCAAATGATAAACCTTACGATATTTATTAAAATTTATGGTAAATCCTTCAAAAGGTTTATTTTTTCATTATCATCAATGGGCTATCATGATAAATCCATATTTTTGATAGTCCCATTTACATTCTTTCTTTTTCCTCCATAAATTTTAGGGGTAATTAACAAAAATAATTCAAATGACCTTGAAACTAGGGGCATCAAACACTAAACAATAGATAAAATAAATGAAAGCAACAAAATTCCTATGGGCATAAATTACTAGGAAAATGCAATAAAATTCCTATGGGCATAAATTATCCAGACAAAAGCAATAAATATCCTACAAGCATAAATTGTCTAGCCACAAACAATAAAAGTCCTATGGGCATAAATTTTATAGGCAAAATAAAATAAAGTCCTATGGACATAAACTATCTAGGAAAAAATAATAAAAGTCATATAGACATAAACATCTAGACAAAAGCAAGAAAACTTCTTTGGGAATATACTATCTAGGCAAAATCAATAAAAGTCCTCTAGGCATAGAATGTTTAGGAACTCAAAATAAGAAGCCTATGGACATACACTATGTATTCAAAAGCAATAATAGTACTATGACCATAAATTATTCATGCATAAGTAATGAAATTCCTATGGGTATAAATTGTCTAGGCAAATGCAATAAAAGTCCTACAAGTATAAATTATCCAAGCAAGAGTAATAAAAGTCCCACATGCATAAAATATCTAGGTGAAAGCAATAAAAAACCTATAGACATAAATTGTCTAGGCAAAGCAACAAAAGTCCTACGGATGTAAAATATCTAGGCAAAAGTAATAAAAGTCCTCCGAGCATAGACTATCTAGGAAAAAACATTAAATGTGTTTTAAGCATAGAATATCCAGACAATCAAAATCAAAAGCTTATGGGCATAGACTGTCCAATAAATTATGCCTATTTTTTCTATCATACGTTTTCCAAGCAATACTAACCAAGTCCTCTAGGTAATGTTAACCAAGATTTTGGGCGATACAAAAAAAGTCCCATAGGTATAAATTGCCTAGGCAATCAACTAAAACATAAGAATCCATATGGGCATGGACATCCCAAGCAATTAAAATCAATAAAAATAAAATCACCAACTATCACCACCTAGGTGCTTGTCCAATAATCAAGCTCAAAGGCCACCACTTAGGGGTGAAGCACTATGATAACAAAAAACATAGAGGATCCCACCCACCATAACTCATATCGAGGGTAGTGCATATGCCATCAATGTTTATTTTTATTTTGAAGGTTTTCTTTGGAAAAATGGGCTCACCAAGGGTATTTTATATAGTTACCCTAAATCTTTATTTTGTGTGTTGACTAGCAAACACTAAAGGCTTGATTTAAATTTCTAATATGTAGGAAAATGAATATGCAATGCACACGAAAAAAGATGCAATAAAATGATATCTTTAGACCTACATATCTTTGCATTGAATGAATACAAGAAACTAAATATCCTATCTTTTTGTTTTTTAACACATAAATTGTGCAACAAGAATAGTTAAACTAGTCCAAAATACATACCTACTTGTGTTTCCTCATTGAATGGATACAATAAGCTAAATATCTCATATTTTGCTTTGTAAAGTGGTAAATCAAGAAAATCAAATCTTCAAGTAATGTAACCTATTCTAAGATGATATTTCATGCCAATGCAATTTAGTACCATATCATTCAAATGTAAAATCAAATCAAGGGCACTCCTATGCAATGGCTAACAAAAAAATTAAATTTTTTTCTTTTTCTTATGAATTTTGAACGAAAAATAATATAATCAACTATGAAATAACCTAAGGTTATGCTTTTCTTTATTTGATTCCTAAATACAATACAATACTCAATAATATATTCTAAATCAAGATGGTCTAATTTCATATTTTTATGCAAACATTTAACATTATAAGACTATGCCAAGTTCTATCTTAATTTCTAAATTACAAAAGCTATTTGTAATTTTTTAGTCTACTCTTCGCAATGATGCATCTATTTAGAAATTTATGAGCAAAAAATACCTATATTATGCACCAATCTAAAAATAAAAAGTACATATATTTGTCCCTACAAAAGTGTGAATAGACTATAGAAGTGTCATGGTGCTTTTGTCATATGGAAGCATCATATAAAATTACATATATTTCTTTTGTAGCTATGTGGAACTTTTTTTCGATCCTACAAAATAGAAAACTACTAAAAAAAGACACAAAAAATGATCATTAGTGTGTTGGGGTTTGCTTGATCTAATTAAGAATATTGATCTATCGTGATACAAGGATCAATCCCTATTTTTCTTCATGGTTGATAATAAAAATAATGTGCATTAAAAATATAAAACTTTAAGATAAAAATGCAAAAGGGCTACAAAGAGTGCCAAATGGAATGAAAATTCTCCCTAATCAATGTTGCTTATGCCTAAAAAAATGTTTCTTTGCTTGAAGCCCTTATGTAAGCACTAAATAGGGAAGACAATTGGTGCAATACCAAAAGTTAGAAGACTTCTTACTCTCAAATCAATTACACTAACATTCATATTCTTAAAAGATTCTTTTATCTTCCTTAGTTAATTTCACTAGCATGTACTTATCATACATTACCTTATTTTTGGTTTTCCAAAGGGGATTTTATAATAATTTTATGTCTTTGGAAGGTCTATTAAGCATTGCATGAGAGAAAAATAAT
The DNA here is from genome assembly GCA_028583015.1 of Wollemia nobilis. NCBI lineage: Eukaryota > Viridiplantae > Streptophyta > Pinopsida > Araucariales > Araucariaceae > Wollemia > Wollemia nobilis. Next base: position 663,294 of record JAQPPZ010002533.1, read on the forward strand.
GTGTGTAGTTCAATAAGGTGAGGTGTTTAGCTAGGATAGTTGCATGGCTTGATTGAGGTATTATCTCAACTTGCATGGAGTTTACTATCTTTGTTGGTATTTGCATGGAGTTGATTGATCTTTAATTGGTAGTTTCATATAAAATATTCCCTTTAATATGTGAAAAAACATTTTATTGGTGAAAGCATGAGGATACGAAAGCAAACAAAAGGGAAATGTAACGCTAAGTCCTACGAACGAGAATGCATGAAAAGAGGGAAAACAAATGAACTGAAACGAGATTTAAAGCAAATGTAAAAGTGCAGCCCTTTATTTTATTAATTTTCTCGAGATCGGGTTACAATACGTCTCCTCCCTTTTCAGGGGCTAGGAGCGTCGGACATAGTTTGGTTACACCACGAATGATACATTCCCCTTGGGGATCTTCCGCGTGCCCACATTGAAAATGGGCGGACCAAACGTTGTCGCTTGCGTGAATGCATCTATAGTTCCTTGCTGCCCCTCCGGTGTCGAGATCCTGCATTCAGAGAAATAGTAAATGATTAGTAGCACTTGTGGATGGAGGGAAACATGCGATCCCCAAGGCCTACGGTTAATGCATGCATAAAATAATTAAAACGATAACTAAAACATATCAGAATAAGCTAAAAATTTGACAGAAGCAAGAAAACATTACCAGGAACACACTGCAAAAGGAACAATCAAGAAATCTACCACATATTTCTAATCACTCCGGGGTGGGGCGATTAGGACTACGATAGTGCGAGGGGCGCCCGAGGGCAGGACGCCCATCGTTTGGGGCTCGGTTTCGGCACCAATCCACTTGGGATGGGTCCAAAACCTCTTATGGGGTTGTGTCGAAAAATTGGGTGGGGTATTGTGGCCAAATGTTTGGGTTTTGGGTCCGGATTGCACTTCCAATAATCACCCAATAACCTCCCTTCCAAAAGAGAGATCAAGGATGTAAGAAGCACAAACGATGGGTGAGGATGTAATTCGGCAGCACTCCATTGCTCCAAATGCTCCTACTCTATCTTTTTTTTGGGGTGAGAAGACTCACCATTTTATAGACCTGAGGGTCTCTTGTGAATGAGCATGCAGAGGCACCACTTGGCCATCATGCCTTCCCAGGGGAGAGAAGATTCCTCCCTGATTAAGGGCTCCATGATTGCCTCTATGACTGCCTCTTTGAGCTCAAAAATGCTCACTCGCACTCCCATGCATTGAAGGTGGAGTTGAGTGGTGGATCTGAGCTGCCATTTGTCAAGGTTTGACCTTTTTCCCGTCAAACCTGCTATTCGCCCCACCCTGGAGCGAATGCTGCTAATCGTCCCGGGGTGGGACGAATACCAGTTTGTAATCGTCCCAGGGTGGAACGAATAAGGAGCAGGGTGCCTGAAAGGTGCCAAATTGACCTCTGACCTTCCAAAACTATTGTGGGAGTGGTTAGGACCATTGTTTAACCTCTGGGGGCTGCCCTAGGGGCTATGTATGTCAATTCGATCAGTGCTTGTCGTCACATAATCGGATTGGTGTTGTTTTGGTGTCTATAGATGCCCCTTTTTGGGATGCGTTGTGCGTGGCACAGTGCTGAGCAAAAATAGATAACCAAAGCACTAATGATTAGGGTTTCTTAGTAACCTAACCAAATTTTGATGCCCCAAGTATGGAAAGGGCATGCATTCTTGAATCCTTGCTTTTGACGAGCTAAGGAGCTTAATTCAAGTGTTAACCTTTTTTGGTGAGGTGTTACTTGATCTTGGACATTGTTCAATCATGAATAGGCAAAGGGTGCAACCTTTTGTCTATGGGAACCTTGAGTTCATGATTCTAGAATGCCAAGTGTTTGATCAGCTTGTGATTATTGCTTGTTTGCTGCCCCAAGCAGGGAGCGTGATTGTCTTTGTCAATGATTCTTTGAATGCATGCCATTTCCTTGATTGGGTGTGTATTTGTTGATTGGTGACTAAGTGTGACTACCCCCTCAAGCGACGAATCGATGAGGGAATGACCGACATGAGAAAAGCGACGAGTCGCTTGACCCAAGATGACTTTTGTAAGGGTGCCTTCAGTTGTTTTCCGTTGAATGCTTATGCAGTTTCCCAACAATTTGACCTATTTTTGGTGGGTTTTAACCCTTTTTGTGATGCATTTTGGAGCTGAAATTGTCAAAAATTTGTCCTCCCGAGGAGCGGTCCGACTATGGTAGCCTTCTTAGGGAGTAGGATAGTGAGGATTTGTGACCCCAACATTAGTTTTTCATGCCAAGAATGTCAGGCGCAAAGGCGCCTTTGTTCGACAAGTTTATTGCTATTTTTGGTGCATTTTGGATGCATTTTTTGTTGTTTTTGATTTTCTTGCTCTGTAATCATCCCAAGGTGGGACGAATACCAGTTTAGTAATCGTCCCAGGGTGGGACGAGTGCTAACTAGAGTGCTCATCCTAGGGTGGAACGATTACAGGCCTAAAAGCCTATATAAGGGCCAAAACTAGGTTTTGGGCTCATTTGCATTTGTTTTTTTGGCGATTTGGAGCTGTGAGGAGGAGGAGGTCGAGTTCACGTAGCGGAGCGCTGTCGAATTTCATGGATACCATGAGTTCATGGACCGGATCATCAAGTGGAGGAGCCGAAGCGAGACCGGTGAGTGCTCCTTCTCTTTGTTTTGCTTGTTTTATTTTTCATTTTAAAATCGTAAGTATGTCTTTTGTATTTCATTTTTCTATTTAAACTAAAATCAAAACCCTAGTTTAAACTAAGATCAAAACCCTATTTTAAAATTTTTTTTTTTTTTTTTATTTTTAATATTATTTTTTTTTTTTTTTATTTTTAAATTTTTTTAAATAAAAACCCTAGGTAACTAACAAATTTTTATTTTGAATTTTTTTTTTTTATTTTTTTTTTATTTATCAGTTTGAACTAAAGTGAAAAACCCTAGGTAACTGACAAATTTTTATTTTGAATTTGTTTTTTTGTTTTTTTGCATTGCATGGTTTATTTGAATTTTTGAATGTGCATACTGTACAGTTTGTTAATGTTTTTGTTGTACATTTATGAAGTGTTTTGGTTGTACAATTTTTTTCTTTCATGTTTTTAATGTTTTTGTGTTGTTTTTGTTTTTCAGGTGGTGAAGAGTCGGTACCGTCAGCCGACGGTATTCTCTGATGCATGGGAGGCGCTAACTATGGTGGACTGGGATTGGCTTGATGCCCTTGGGCTCAAGCAGGTGACTCGGTTGGAGCCTGTGGTGGGGGATCGGGCATATCTGACTGCCCTGATCAACTTATGGGATCCCCGCACCAATACCTTTCATCTCCCAATAGGGGAGATGATGGTGACTCTAGAGGATGTCTATCGGATTCTATGGATTTCGATAGATGGGCTGCCTATTCGGACTACTCCTCGTGATCAACGGATGGCGGTGCTGACACGGTGCTTCGGGCATGGGGTGGAGGTGGGTGTGGATAGTCCGATGGAGAGGGCAAAGGGGGATTGCCTGATTGGTGGGATTTTGGTGCGGTGGTGGCTGGAGAAGGGCGTGTTGGGGGTGAGGCATGCATTACTGATGACCCTCATCTCCAACATGCTACTGCTCGACTCCTCAGGCTCGAGGTTCTCATGGAACCTGCTAGAGGTAGTTTTTAGACTAGTTGAGTGTTCAACCTCAGAGCCACTAATTATGAGGTGGGGTCAGACACTACTGGCACAGCTCTATGATGAGTTGTACGAGGTCCACTGTCGGAGGTGGAAGGGGATTGGATGTAGCTACCTATTGTAGTGCTGGGGATGGTAGCACATAGCTGTGGAGAGGCCATAGGGTTTGTCATGGACTACTCGGGCAGAGATGGTGGATAGGGAGATAGGGTATGCGACGTTATGGCATAGGTCGGAGGAGCATGGGCATAGTCGATGGTGGGCAGGTGACGTTAGTCACTACACTGATGCCTTCTCATGGCTTGCTCCTAGGGAGGTGGTCTGGTGGCCATACCAGGACTATCCAGCCTGGCCTGAGGTTGGGGAGTGGCTCCGATGGGTGCGAGGGGAGATGGTTGATCGGGCGACATGGGACCGAGCAGGAGTACTTCCCATACATCCGGGTGACTTGACAGTTTGGGGTGCACCAGGGATTTCCTAGTGAGCCCTTGATCTATCGACGTTAGGGCGATGAGAGGACTCTGGCCTGGTCGATCATCGAGCCATTGGGTGAGGAGTCAGATACAATGATTGACATCCCTGACGTGGACAACATCGGGGTGACTATCGAGTATGACCAGTGGTGGATGATGTGGCGATGGTGGGGTGAGGGGCCTCTAGGAGGTCCGAACGTAGCAGCAGTAGGTGGTGAGGGTGCAGAGGCATCAGGGGAGGGTTGGGGGGCTCCGCTGGAGGATGTAGACATGGTAGAGGTTGATGACTTGACTGGGGATGACCTAGGGGTTCCAGAGTAGTCGGATATATAGGACGCTCTAGAGTAGTGGGTGCTAGAGCAGCCCATCATCCCGAAGATGCCCATGCCTCAAGCAGTCCTAGGGGACATGGAGGCTAGGTATCATGTTGAGATAGCATGATTGGAGGATCTACTATGGAGATGAGATGAGGAGCATGAGGAGGTTCTACAAGAGAGGGATCTCCTACGGACTTAGTTGGTGGAGTGGGAGAATGCATTGGCTACGTACCATCGATGGGATGGGGACACAGATGCTTCATAGGAGAGGGATCTCCTATGGACTCAGTTGGCACAACGCGATGATGCATTGGCTACGTACCATCAATGGGAGATGGATTTGGTCCAGCATCGGATGGAGTTGGAGGCAGAGATTATCCACCTCGATGGGCGGTTACTTGAGCTCACTAGAGGTGGATCTTCACATCGAATGAGAGATAGTGAGACTGAGCAGTCTGCTTCCTCTCATCGTAGGTGGGTGGGTGAGGGTAGCGCTAGTGGGCATGATGTGGGGGCTGGCAGCAGCCATCCTGAGAGGTCCCATAGGACCCACACTACTAGGGGTAGTTCCAGTCACACCGATCCTACGTGATCATGGTGGTCGATGCCCTAGGCTTGGGGGTTTTTGAGTTTTTGATTTTGTTTGTGAGGTTAGAGGACCATTTTATTGTAGCCTGAGGGCCTTTTTGATAATATATATACATGACTTTCTTTGTGTTTATACACTTGTTATGGTTTAATTTTATGCACATTTTAGTTAGTTGATGTATGCATGTGTTATTATGAATGCGATGTTTCTAATTATATGATGTATGCATATGGAATGGATGGAATGATTTGTTGATAACTTGGTGGTGGCACCATAGACTGTACAGGATTCATTGGCTTTCTGTACTATGTGATGACTTTGCATGTGTAATATTTTTTGTTTGTTTTGTATTTTTTGATGGTGATGCAAGAATGGACATGTACAACATTTGTTTTAGAATGTAGTTAAGGTTTTTCTGAGACTCAGATGTTTTAACTAACTAGCCAAGACTGTACATTTATCTTACAAGACTTTTGAACAAGGTACGAATCAGACTTGAGTTTGACCAAGTTATTTCACATCCCTGTGTGTGCGATTGAATTCGTTCATGTGGTATTTGTCAGGATACCGCCAGTGCTAGGTAGGCTGTCCACCAAACCTATACTGAGGATCACCTAATTAGCTCCACTAACTCCTTTGTTGTATTTTAGTAAGATTAATCCATAGGACAATCTAAGGTACCATAAGCTAGCTCATCCACATGCAAACATTGGTCTACACACGCAAAGCTAATGTGATAGACATATCGTCATGCATTTAGGATACCGCCATTGCCAGGTAGGCTATCCACCAAACCCGTAATGAGGATCACCTAGATGGTTTTTCGAATGCTGAGAATTCCAAGGATTCAAGCTCAGGCGTCTTTCGGTTGCTCGACTTGTTGGGATACTTGCTCTCATACATAGTGATGAAAATCACTGTTTATTTTTCTCTTTTGTTTTTCTTTTTGAGCAAGGGGTTTGAATAGTGGTGATAACCACTGTTATTTGATTTTGCATTTTTAGGTTTCAAAGTTGAGCTCATAGGTTTTTGGCTTGCGAATGGGATTGATCCTTGTTGGCTTTGGGGATGACTACCCATCCTGTTTAGGGACGTGTAGTACGAATCCTTACGACTTTGGGGACCAAAGGTGATTGGGGATATGATTATGTAATGGCATTGATCTTTTAGGCCTTGGGGATGACTACCCATCCTTGTCAGGGGCATGTAGTACGAATCCTTATGACTTTGGGGACCAAAGGTGATTGGGGATATTATTATGTAATGGCATTGATCTTTTAGGCCTTGGGGATGACTACCCATCCTTGTTAGGGGCGTGTAGTACGAATCCTTATGACTTTGGGGACCAAAGGTGATTGGGATTTTTGTTAGTGGTGAAGACCACTATTTATTATGGGGAATTGGATGGGGAAGAGCTTGTCCTTTTGTCAATTCTCAGCATTCTTGAACCATTCGCACAGGGGGATGAATAGGCTAACCTTTCACCTATGGTACCCTAGACTACTTTGTAGGTTTCTCTTGCGTTCACACAACTTGGGAATTTTTTATGTGTTTTAACTTGTGTGGGGATGCTACGTAACGAGGCGTGATCCAAGTAAAACTCTACCTTAGTAAAATATGTTTGACTTTGTACAGTTTTGGCTAGAAATCTAAAGACAGTTGAATGACAAAAACCCTAAAGACATTAGCAGACAACTAACTATGATAAAAAAATGTGGATGGCGTTATTCTGGATGGATGTGTTTACAAAATGGACTGAATGTGGAAAATGATGGAATTGCCTAGCAATTACAGTCTATGGTGCTTATGACGTGTATGGCCAGCAAATATGCCATGTATGGATATGATGCCTAAATGCAGTTTATTATATTTTTGTGTTTTGATTTTTAAGAGTATGCATGGAAGTGAGATGCAATTTTTTTGTTATTTTTTATTATCTTTTGTTTTTGTTTGTTTTTGAATATTTGTTTTTGACCAAGCGATTGTGGGAACCCTTGGAGCTTTTGGTTTGACCAAAGAGTTTATGGATACCTTTGGGGCATTTTAGGTTGACCAAGTGATTGGGAATCCTTGCGTTTGGTTTGACCAAGCGATTATGAGAATCCTTGGAGCATTTGGTTTGACCAAAGGGTTTATGGACACCTTTAGGGCATTTTTGGTTTGACCAAGCGATTAGGAATGGCGACTGGGTCATTGGGTTTGAAATAAATTATGGGAATCCTTGGGGCTTTTGGTTTGACCAAAGGGTTTATGGACACCTTTGGGGCATTTTTGGGGTTGACCAAGCGATTATGGGAATCCTTGGAGCTTTTGGTTTGACCAAAGGGTTTATGGACACCTTTGGGGCATTTTTTGGGGTTGACCAAGCGATTATGGGAATCCTTGGAGCTTTTTGGTTTGACCAAAGGGTTTATGGACACCTTTGGGGCATTTTTGGGGTTGACCAAGTGATTATAGGAATCCTTGGAGCTTTTTGGTTGGGCTATGGCTCTCTTAAATATGGAATGGCCTCAAATGACTGATGTTCAAGGGTTCTAGTTCCTTGATTCCATCAAGAGAGGCTAGCCGGTATGTCCCAGGTCCTATTTTACTATTAATTACATAAGGACCTAACCAGTTTGCCATGAACTTGTCCCTTAGATGGGGCGGCAAGTTAGAGTTTTGTTGGTTCTCTTTTAAGACCAAGTCACCAACCTGAAAGTCCCTCAGGTGAACTTTCATGTTGTATGCTTTCTTAAGTCGCTCTTGGTAGATACGTAAATGCTCGAGAGCATTGATGCGTCGTTCATCGAGCAACGTAAGCTGGTCTAACCGGGCCTATCGCATAGTGTCATCATCGATGAACTCTTGCATTGATATGCGCAGGGAAGGTATTTCCAACTCGAGAGGCATGACTGCCTCGGAGCCATACACCAGCAAAAATGGAGTTGCCCTAGTGGGCGTCCGAATGCTAGTGCGATAAGCCCAAAGAGCAAGTGGTATTTGAATGTGCCAATCCTTATGACTATCTATGACCATATTTTTAAGGATGGCCACTAGCATTTTGTTTGATGCCTCTGCTTGCCCATTTGCCTACGGATAATAGGGTGTTGAAAAACTATGCTGAATTTTGTACTTTGTTGTCAAAGCACGCACATCTTTGTTTTTAAATGACGTCCCATTATCCGAGATGATCTTGGATGGAATACCAAAATGACATATGATGTTATGTAAAATAAACTCCGCAATGCGGGTTCCAGTCGTAGAGGTAAGCGAAATTGCTTCCACCCACTTGGTGAAGTACTCTGTGGCCGTTATGATAAACGTGTGATGACCTGACGATGCAGGGGAGATCTTTTCGATTAGATCTAAGCCCCACTACGAAAATGGCCAAGCCGATTGGATCGGCTGCAAGGCCTGAGAAGGTACGTGTGTCAAATTGGCATGGTGTTGACACTTTACGCACTTCCTTACATACGTGCAACAATCTCGCTCTAAATATGGCCAATAATAGCCCATGCGGAGAATGCACTTTGCGATGGCCATACCATTGAAGTGGCCACCGCATGTACCATCGTGCGCTTGGGTGATCGCCCAAGTGGACTCTTGTTGGTCCAAGCAATGGAGGAGGATTCCTTCGTAGCTTCGATGGTACAAAATGTCTCCTAGCAAGACATGTTTTGCCACTTTCTATTTGAATGATCTTTTTGTGGCATGCATCAATCCAAGTGGGAGGTTACCTAGCTTGAGGTAGTCTCTTATGGGTGTGTACCAATCTTGCTGATCAGAAACCTCGATGGTATGAACTGCCAATCCCTCTTGAAGTTCATCCCTAGCAAAAGCTGAGTGGGAACGAACCTGTAAGAATAGTATTGTGTTACTATTAAGAGGGGTCGGGGAGAACAAGGACCCCTAGTTGGCATGATTCAGACTATCATGGATTCGAGAGAACTTATCCTGAGATGGTTCAATCTGGATCAGGTGGATTCCTGGTATTAGATCAGAGCTTGCACGCTCCATCATGGATTGTGATAGTGTTTTGACTTGAATGGTTGTCATCTCACCAGAAGGGTCTTGCGGGATTAGTGACCCCAAGGAGGCCATAGTGTCCACAAAATGATTCGATGATCGAGGGAGTGCCTCGATGTCGTACCATTCAAGATTTGCCAGGAATTTGTCCACAAGGGCTTTGTAGGCCTACAGAACTAGGCATTTGCATTGGAATACCCCTTTTACTTGGTTGACAATTAACAGTGAATCACCAAAGATGTTCAAGCATTTGATGTTCATGGTGATTGTTGTCTGAAGACCTATGAGCAAGGCTTCATATTCGGCATTGTTGTTGGTGCATGGGAAATCTAGTTTAAATGATAGAGGCATTGGAGCCCCTTGTGGTGTGAAGAATACAATTCCCGTGCCACCTCCTTGCTCACATTTAGAACCATCAAAAAATAAGGTTATGTCGGCCTGTGACTCAAGCTCATCAGAATCTGGCGATTCTGAGACATGGAAGACCCCATCATCGGGTAGCTCTATGGTCAGAGGCTGATCATCTTCGAGAGGAGCCTCTGCTAGTTGATCGATGATGACTTGACCTTTGATGGACTTCTATCCAATGAATTCGATGTCAAACTCCATCAACAACATGATCCATTTTTCCGTGTGGCTACTATGATAAGTATGACTCATCATGTACCGCAATGGATTCTCCTTAGACACAACATACGTCATGTTGCTCAGCATGTAATGGCATAGCTTTTTGGTAGCAAACACCACTGCCAAGCATAGCTTCTCAACGTATGCATAGTTAAGTTCATAACTGACCAGGGTGCGGCTAAGATAGTAAGTAGCCTGTTCTTTGTGTAATTCATTTTTCTGGGCTAGCATGGCGCCCAGTGCCACCTCAATAGCTGAGATGTATAAGTAGAATGACACTCCTGGTCTAGGTGGTGCCAATACTGGTGGTGAAGCCAAGTATTGTTTGATGTCATCGAAGGTAGACTGGCACTCGTCATCCCAATGAAATGCTACCCCCTTGTGCAATAATTTATTCATGGGTCGGCACTTGTCAGATAGCTACGCTATGAAGCGCTTGATTGACGCGACCTTTCCCTACAAGCTTCTGAGCTGCTTGATGGTAGTTGGGGGGAGCATTTCAAGGATTGCCTTGACTTTATGTGGATCCACCTCGATGCCTCATTTTGAGACTATGAAACCCAAGAGTTTTCCAGATGTGATGCCAAATACGCACTTCTTGGGGTTTAGTCTGACTTTGTGTTCGATGAGGTGATCGAGGATCTTGCTTAAGTCATCGAGATGATCTGGGCACAAAAGAGATTTGGCCAACAAATCATCCATGTAATCTTCCAAAGTTTTATGCATGTGATCATGGAAGATGTATGTCATGGCACGTTGGTAGGTGGCGCCAACATTTTTAAGGCCAAAGGGCATGACCTTATAACAAAATGTTCCCCAAGGCATTGTGAATGCCATTTTTAGTTGGTCCTCGAGATTGATATGAATCTGATTGTATCCCGAGAAACCATCCATGAGGGATAGCATTTCATGGCCCACTGTAGCATCTACCAATGCGTCGATGCTAGGCAAGGGGAAATCATCCTTAGGACTCGCTTTGTTTAGATCTCAAAAATTGGTGCATATGTGAATCCTCCCATCGGGTTTCTTGATGGGTACCATGTTGGACAACCATGGTGGGTAATCCACGTAGATGACAAACTGTGCATCCAACAGCTTTTGTAGCTCATATTTGACCATTAAGGCTACTGTTGGGTGCATCTTACATAGTTTTTGCTTGACTGGCTTGACTGTCGGATCAAGCGTTAGATTATGCATGACTAGCTATGGGTCTAGCCCCGGCATGTCTTTGTAGGACCATGCAAAAACCTCCTTCTTCTCTTTGAGAAGGGCAATGTAGTCGGCTTGCTCTTCGGGGATAGACTTACCCCCAGCTTGATGATCTATGGATTCATTGGATCAGAGCCGATGTCTACGTCAGTCGTCTCCTCGATCGACATGTGGGACCCGTCCTCCAACTGGTGTGGAGTTGGGATCAAGTGGATATCATTCGCTGAATTTAGATCTACGTTAGGAACTTCGGGTCCCTCTTCAACATGGAAGATATCCTGAGTTGGTCCTGGGGTGAAATGAAGCATCTCACCGCAAGGCCAGTACTCTGATGGGGATGGTGGTGAATTAACGTGATCCCAGTCTATGGCATCTAGGTCTAGATACAATGACCATGTTGGATCGGCTGGATTGCGGATGGGGGCGGTTAAGTCAATGGAGATCATGTTGATGAAATGATTTTGGTCTCCATTACCGTGGGGGTGGTGACTCGGACTTCCTTGATGATTTTTGTGCTCTGGATCTGGCTCTGGGGGTATTGGCACAAATGGATCAGCCCTATGTGCGGATAGAAGGACAGGGTCTACCCTTGGCACTGATAACTCTATAGGGTCTCTGGGTGGAAGGTGCTCTCTGTATGCCCAAAGTGGTGGATGCAACACTTGGTCCAACTATGCTGGGTTTAGGTGCCACCTATGCCTTGGCCCCATGTTTAGCTGTTGAAACATGTCATCAATGTCCATGGGGTATTGTTGCTACCGCATATGATTGAGATATGCCATCTCAGTTTCATCTTCATAATCATTGTCGAAGATCCACAGGCCTTCGTTGGCTCTGACAACTATTTGTGACATGTGAGGCTCGTCCTGCTCGAGCAAATTGATCTGGTCCCATCGGGGTTGTTCCGCTCTCTATGGGGGGACCTAATTTTCTTGAGGTGGCACTTGCTCGATTGGAGCATCCAAAGGGAACATTGCCAAGAGGCTTTCTTGATAGTCATCCATGGGGGTCACTTGTGAGTGATTGCTATCAGACTCGAAAGGGTCCCATGGTGCTACCTCATACTCTGACTCATCTTCTGAAGATCCTTCTTGACCTTGTCTATATCCCTCTTGTAGGTGAGTTCTCAAACTTTCTCCTTTCTCGATCGAAGGGAAGGGGTTGCTGAGGTCAACAAGGTTGGTTGTCAACAATGGGAGATAATCCCCCAATGTATATGTTGTGTTAGGATTGGCATATGGATCTAATGCCAACCCATCCTTGTTGCCTATCCCTAGGCCTTGCATGTTCTCTACCAAGATGTCCAGGGGCAGAGGGTGGTTGAACCCTACTCCTGACTTGTCGTATGGCATCTGATATCTTGGTTGGCAAAGAACGTGCACTCCTTGCTCATATCTCGCCCAACCCATATCCATGCCAATTGCATTGGCCAAGATATCTCAAAGCGAAGTCTGGGTTGGACAAATAGTTGACGTCCTCAGCAAAGGGCTCTTCATCTTCTTCCTCTTGCATGTAAGGTTCAATGCCATTATCGAGGCCCCCATATACAAAGTTTGTCTGATTTGGTGGGTAGCCTAGAGGAACAATAGTGTCGATGGGGAGGCGAGGTCTCCCCATGTCCTGCATGGACTCAAGTGTGGGTGTTGCTACAATGTTCCGCACTAGGTACTCCCCCAGGCCCGTATTGGCCATCTCAACGGTGATCGTTGGTGGTTGAGGGGGAGGGAATGGGAGTTCTTCCTGAGTCCACTCCATGTCGGGTGAACTAGGCATCTCGACTTCCATTCGGCTAGGCATCTCCTCGATAGAGATGGTTGAGACTGATGGTGGTGCCTCTTCCAGGGGTTTCTTCCCATTGTCCTTCGGTGTGGCCACCGTAGGTGGCATCGTTGGTGAAGGACCAGATGATGAAGATGGACCCAGCTGGGGATTTGATGGACTTAACAGCGGGGATGTATGCGGAATCGGACCCTATTTAGATGGATTCAACTAAAAATCCAAATGTGTTGATGGAAGGGTCGATTGCGGCATCAGCTGCACCGCATTGCAATACTTGAAGGGCTCTAAGTCTACCGGGACTACATGCACTTGCCCTTCGAATGTGTACTTTAGGCATTGATGAGCTATCGAAGGGACACACTTCATGTCCCTGATCCAAGGTCGGCCCAACAAGATATTATAGGCCATCTCACCTTCCAAGATGTGGCACAACGTAGGAATAGTCTTTTGTCCCACCTGGATGGGCAGGACAATTGTGCCAACCATCGAGCATATCGCATCATTGAATGCTCGCAGAGTATAGGTGGAGGCCACGATGTGAGATGCTGGCAACTTTAGGTGTTTCAATGCCACTGTTGTAATTATATTACTGGATGAGCCAGTGTCCACCAACACCCTCTTATACGAAATCCCGTTGACCCACGCAATGACGTGCAGGGGTGGATCCGCCATGTCACCAGTCACTGATTTCAGCTCATCCTCTCTAAAGGTGATGACTGGCTCGGTGCATCATTTGACATGTCCCATGAAGTTGTTGAAAGAGTTTGCTTCATGGGGCTGCAGATCGATGGCTTTTAGTATCTCCATTAGAGCCTCCCGATGGGGTGATGATTGTTGTATGAGCTCGTAAATGGAGAGCCTAGCCGACGTGGTCCTCAAACTTTGGGTAAGTTTGGTCCGAATCATGGCCATTGGTCTAGGCGGAGGAGGTTGTGTAGGGTGTTGTTGAGGTTGTGACATTGATGGAACCTCTCCTGTAGCCACCACGGGGGCAGCTGTGCTTGGGTACCTCTTGTTCCTAGTCACGATGCTTATCATCCCTACATACCCCTGCATGGGGCAGTTCTGTGTCACCTCATTGACTTGTAGGGTCTTTGCCTACACATCATGGGCAGGCAGGGGGTCTTTGAAGACCTCCATCTATTGGTTGTTTGGTGCAACGGGATTATCCACCGCTAGCATCTTGTTGTCTATTAGGTCTTGCACTAAGCTTTTGAATTTCCAACATGCATAAAGGTCATGTCCCTTCTGTCGATGAAACCTACAGTACAAGTCTTCCCTATAACCTTTGGGTTTTGGCACGTTGGGGTCTACAAGTCGACTCTCTGGTAGGTTTATCAAGTTTGCCATTGACAAACGGTCAAACAAGGAGTCTTTAGACTCTGTAAAGGGTGTGAATTGTCGCCTAGGGTGACGCTACTGATTTTGCTCTTGTCGATGATTTTCTCTTTCATAGCTGTCAAGAGGGACTGCCTGATAATTAGCCTTTTGGGGCTGTGTTGCTTGTGCAGGCTTAGGCATGTTTATAGCAACCTGATTGACCATAGTGGGTTTCGGTTGCGTGGTCCCTATTTTGGCATTTTTAGGCCACTCTTTCTTTCATGGCTTGGCAATCTCGCCATCCTGTATCTTGATCTCCTCAATGATTCTGGCTTGCACCAGGGCTTCCTCAAGAGTGGCATATTGCTGCAGCTGCAATAGCATGGAGATCGACCTCAAACAGCTCTTTGAGAACATTTGGGTCAGGTCGGCCATGGGAGGGAGGTAGGGCAGCTTTGAAAGCAACGTCCTCCATCGATTTCCATAGGCCGCCATGGTTTCTTCCTCATACTACCTGAGGCTAGCTAGGTCGCTTAGTGATGCCTTCTTCTTGGTGTTGAAGGTGAAGCATTCGAGGAATGCATCCACTAGCTGATCCAAGTTACTGATGCTATGCTTTGGCAACTGAGTGAACCAATCCGAGGTAGGGCCTACGAACGTGGTTATAAATGTTCTTAGCAGCAAAGCATCATTGTCCTGAATGCCAAAGCATTGGCTCAAGAATCTAGTCACGTGCTCTTGGGCATCCTCCTCCCCTCTAAATATTGCCAACTAGGGTAGTTTAAAGTGTTCAGGGTATGGGGGTGCCGACACTGACGGATGCACAGGGTGACTGCGGAGCTGGCATAAAATGGGATTTTGGGGCCCAGAAGTCTTGGTCTCCATAGACTCTAAGTGCTCTAGCAGCGCTTTATATGCATCGAAAGATTTGATCTCTTCCTCCTTGGTTTGTTCCCGCTGTGGGTTGCGGGGAACTTGAGGCCTATGGAGGGGTGGCCGGATAGCACCCCCTCTGCCTTGGTAGGGCATTTCAGCCCGCTCTTCTTCTTGCTCATACTCCTCATAGGCTTCTTGAGGAGTTCCTGGGTGAGACCTATAAACATGGGTGGGTGCCCGCGGAGGGTGCCCATCATTGTTTCTGGGAGTGGCCTCCCGCTCAGGTCTAGGAGGTCTCGGAGGCAACACTTGGTAAGGTCATGGAGACCTGTCTCGCACCAAGGGGTTGTGCCTCTCATACAACTCTACCCTCTACGTGCGAGGGGTTGGAACCCTCTCAGGCATAGTGTTCTGGAGTAGCTCATCTATTTGACGCCGAATGCGCTCTTTGCTAAGGCGATACAGGTGCTCCAACTATTGTTGGTCTTGCTCAAGCTGCGTGATTTGCGCTTGGTGGGTGGCATGTCTGGAAAATGCCAGGTCGATTTGTTCCATCGTCTTGAGTCTAGGAGGCCTAGATGCCTCTCCTACATATTTATCTCGGTCGTGATGATCCGAGATCTCTATAGGTCACTTTCCTCTATCGAGGTTGGCGGCATTCACCCGAGGCTCTGGCCTCAGTAGGTGATCCTGATAGATAGCAGGTGTGGAGGCGCATTGCTCCCACGTTATGTATTGCTCTTGAGGAATGCAGTGGTCTTCCTCATGCTCCCTTTCGTATATGTGAAAGGGGCGGGCAGAGTTGGCTCGCCCTGTCTGAAGGGCCTTGTGCTCTGGATTTGGCCTATTATTTTTGATAGTAATAAGGGGTAGAGGAGGGATGATGTAATCATGTGGCCCCTCCTTATGGACCCTATGTTGTTCTAGCACTTCATCGCATGGTGGCCACTCATAACGAGCATCCAAGGGAGCCTTCCCACCTAGGTTAAGTGCTACGTGTAAGGACTCCTCCTGGAAGGGTCTATGCTGAATGGGAGTGCCCCTCGAAGGGGTGCCTCTATAGTCCCATTCCATCATGGTATGATGTGGACTATTTTGTGGGTCAGGCCACCAAGGTGGTATGACCAAGTCCTTGGGGCTATAGCGGAGGTGACTTGTGCCTCCTTGTACACTTTTCGTAGCCTCTGCCCATGATTGGGCTTGGCTACGGGTGTACACCATGGTGGTGTCTCTCTACAAGCTATGTAGGTTTTTATCTTCTTTATGATTTTTTATTCTACACTAAACAAAAGGAACCACACAATCAAAGAAGTGATTATCTCATTTATAGATTAAAGGTGTGCCCTAAATCTGGTTTAGTGTGTTTTGATTTTTGTTTTGAAAGCTTTGTAAAGAACGTGTTGTTGTACATGCAATATGATGGCTCTTATGTCTCCCAAATGGTCGCCCCTTCAATATACCACTGCCAGGCCTTTATACCGAACCTCTCAATATACCCGCCCTTACGTGAGGGAAACTATTGGTACGCGAGAGCAAAATAGTACGTGGAACATAGGCGGTACGAAAGGGGGATCACCCTATTTTTGACACCTACCATAGAAGACTTATCCTCATGCATTGGGAATCACCCCAGCTACACTTGGTCAGCTTTCATCAGGATTTACGTCTAGCAACAGTAGCGATCGGGGTTATGTATGCAAAAATTCAAGCCAAGGTGGTGATGAAATCCACCGTTGGTCTTGATCAAGGGTTGGGGTTTTACGACCAACTCCTTGGTGTTTAAATTACCACGTGGTGTGTGGGGTTATTTTTATTTGTGCAAAGAAAGAAAAACATGCAGTAAAACTCTCCTATGCAAGCAAAGAAACAGGAAATGACAGAGACAAAAAATAGAAAATGACAGAGGATGCTCAGAACCCCTACCTCTTCTCTGCCCAAACTGGATGCCTCTGAGTTTCTACTCTGAAACTGCACAGAGAGCTAATCATCCTGGGGTGGGATGAATATCAGAACTGTATTCATCATAGGGTGGGACGAATGCCCATTCATCCCTGGGTGACACGAATTCGAGCTCCGTACTCGTCACAGGCTGGAACGAGCAGCAGTCCAATGCTTGAAAGATCGACACCTGCAAGCAAAAACACACAACTTTTGATCAAAAATTTGATCTCAAAATCAGGGGACAGCGTCCCACCGTGATCGCCACTGAAAGCACGAGGATACGGAAGCAAACAAAAGGGAAATGTAACGCTAAGTCCTACGAACGAGAATGCATGAAAAGAGGGAAAACAAATGAACTGAAATGAGATTTAAAGCAAATGTAAAAGTGCAGCCCTTTATTTTATTAATTTTCTCGAGATCGGGTTACAATACGTCTCCTCCCTTTTCAGGGGCTAGGAGCATCGGACATAGTTTGGTTACACCACGAATGATACATTCCCCTTGGGGATCTTCCGCGTGCCCACATTGAAAATGGGTGGACCAAACGTCGTCGCCGCTTGCGTGAATGCATCTATAGTTCCTTGCTGCCCCTCCGGTGTCGAGATCCTACGTTCAGAGAAACAGTAAACGATTAGTAGCACCTGCGGATGGAGGGAAACATGCGATCCCCAAGGCCTACGGTTAATGCATGCATAAAATAATTAAAATGATAACTAAAACATATCAGAATAAGCTAAAAATTTTATAGAAGCAAGAAAACATTACCAGGAACACACTACAAAAGGAACAATCAAGAAATCTACCATAAATTTCTAATCGCTCTGGGGTGGGACGATTAGGACTACAACAGTGTGGGGGGCACCCGGGGGCAGGACGCCCACCGTTTGGGGCTCGATTTTGGCACCAATCCACTTGGGATGGGTCCAAAACCTCTTATGGGGTTGTGTCAAAAAATTGGGTGGGGTATTGTGGCCAAATGTTCAGGTTTTTGGTCCGGATTGCACTTCCAATAATCACCCAATAACCTCCCTTCCAAAAGAGAGATCAAGGATGTAAGAAGCACAAACGATGGGTGAGGATGTAATTCGGTAGCACTCCATTGCTCCAAATGCTCCTGCTCTATCCTTTTTTTGGGGTGAGAAGACTCACCATTTTATAGACCTGAGGGTCTCTTGTGAATGAGCATGTAGAGGCACCACTTGGCCATCATGCCTTCCCAGGGGAGAGAAGATTCCTCCTTGATTAAGGGCTCCATGACTGCCTCTATGACTGCCTCTTTGAGCTCAAAAATGCTCACTCGCACTCCCATGCATTGAAGGTGGAGTTGAGTGGTGGATCTGAGCTGCCATTTGTCAAGGTTTGACCTTTTTCCCATCAAACCTGCTATTCACCCCACCCTAGAGCGAATGTTGCTAATCATCCCAGGGTGGGATGAATACCAGTTTGTAATCATCCCAGGGTGGAACGAATAAGGAGCAGGGTGCCTGAAAGGTGCCAAATTGACCTCTGACCTTCCAAAACTACTGTGGGAGTGGTTAGGACCACTGTTTAACCTCTGGGGGCTGCCCTAGGGGCTATGTATGCCAATTCGATCAGTGTTTGTAGCCACATAATCGGATTGGTGTTGTTTTGGTGTCTACAATTGGAAGGAGACAAATCAATGGAAATGGGATTGATTGGGAGTTGCACTATTAAAACTAAATTTTTATTGGCATCTTTACAAAAGTACCAAGGGACTATGAAATTTCCATGTTGCTATCATGTGACAAAAGCACCAAATGGAAGCACTATATAGAAATCCATATGACACTTTCATAAAAAGGAATTTTTGTTAAAGGGTAGTTTGAGGGGTCAAAATTTAGTCAAACATAGTCATTGGTAATTTCTCTTTAATTGTTTTCCAATGGTACTAATTTTATGATTTTTGGAGATGATTTGGTCAAGTTTTATAAATGAGATAGTTGATGGAATATTTACCCCTAAATTAATTTACAAAAGGGAAATTTGGTCAATTCAATTAAAAGGAGCAATTAGAAACATGTCTAATGGCCAACTACTTAATCAAATTAGGTGTCTATATTTTCTCACTTTTAAGCCAATTATTGTTAAATAAATGCTTCAAAATTTTAACATTGACCTCCCAATTTTGCAAAAGGGATACTTTTATTTTGAGACTAAATTAGATGCATTAAATGGGGTATTAAATGTGGTTATGCCTTTGTATGCCCCCTCATATTTTTGAGGTGAGAACTATGTTGAACCAAGGACATTCAATTCACATGGATTGATGGGAATAAATTGGTTAACATAGGAGTGTGAGTTAATAAAGATTAGAAATGATGGATTTTATTGGTTAAAGACTAGGTTAGTAATGACAAAGTACATATGAAAGGAGCAACTAAGGAGAAATGACAAAGTGCATATGAAAGAAAATTACTGATTAAGAGAAAGGAGGATAAATATAATGAGGAAAAATGAAAAGTAATATGAAAGAAACATATTTAAGAAGTCTATTTAAAGACATATTTTGATTGCATTTATATATAGATTGGTCCATTTAAGGACTCATTTTGATTACACTTATGACGCATTTGTATATAGATTGGTCCATTCAAGGACATAACTTATAGTCTATTTAAGACATAAATTATTACATTTGATTGTGTTGGGGTGCACTTGATGCCCCTATTTGAGAGATTTTATCTTTAGGTTAAAATACCTTTTATGTATGGAGTATCTTTAAGTGAGGTGCTTAAAGGATATTTCTTTGCTCTATCATCCATTAAGCAAGGATTCTAAAGGAGAGTATTTGATACGTTTAAATTTATAGGTCTATTTAAATGCATATGATGTGATTGGTTTGTCAATTGATAGGTCTATTTAAATGAACATGCTTTGATTTGGTAGGTCTATATAAGAACATAAAATTTGATCAACCTATTTAAAAACACATATACTTTTGATCAAAATACATAATAGAAAATAGAAGCATTGATTAAAGAAGAAGTATACTTTTGACTGTATTTTCAACATTATGTTTATATCCTTATTATAGTGTGGTCTTTATTATAATTTATGACATAAAATACTTTCATAATTTCTTACTCTATGTGAAGATATCATGATGAATTTATCAAGGATTTATCTTAGACTAGGCTTTCAACTTTAGATAGTGGAGGAGGAGAAATACTTATATGAGAAGAGGTAAAAAAAAACTTTTTAAAAATTGATAAAAATATATATACAATAAATATGAAATATGAGGAAGAATTTATTTGTTTGTAAGTTGGTCAATAACCTTTATGATTATCAGGATTATTAAAAATAAAAGCATTAAATTTTGATAAGAATGTAAAAAAAAAATTCTAATCATTGTATGTGCTATCCATATTTTACATGCTTATTTATTAAAATGACTAATTGAAATTCAATGCATGTGATGTTTTTCCATATTTATAGAAATTTCAAAATCAAGCTTTCAAAAGTTATGCTTATTTCATATTGAACAATCCTTTATTATCTAAATATTGATTAGTTAATAATATCCAAATTATTTTTCATTTGACTATAGCAATAATTTATCTCTTGATGGGTATAATTATTTAAAATAGATAGACTAGTGTAACTATTTAATAATTTGTGCTTATACTTATATGCAAGAGAATATGATATTTTAATTATTCTTCAATTAAGTAGTATGTAGGTATGATTGAATCCATATTATATGGACACCCATGAGGTTCTCATGGTTGGTGTATAATATTCTCTCATTAAATTAGTTGCATTCTTAAATTGTTGTATCATTATTAAATTATATGGAAATCCCAAAAGTCATAGTTATTGTTCAATATAATCACATATGGATTAAATAGTTTCTCAACACAAAATGAAAATTATTAAAATTTTAAATGAAGGTTTAATCTTGTTAGAAATCTATAGCTCCTACTTTATAGACATGTTATTTTGAGTAGGTCCAAGAATCTTAAATATTATGTCTTCCATGTGAAATTGTCTTTAGAGTTACTATGACATCCATGTCCAAAGTGATGGGAGGCTTAGGGTAGGTTTAGGGAAAGGATCAAGAATACTAAATTATACATTAGAATTTTATTCATAAACTTTTGTTTAATTTTGAGAAAACCAAAACCTTAGCTTTTTATAAAAATTCAAATTTAGCACTTTTACTTAAAAATATACCCCTAAAGAAGATGTAATATATGGAACATAATACTCTCTATTGATAGAATTATTTTAGTTGAAATACTACTAGCAATGATGATAAGTTTATTGAGTAGGAGAGACCTATTAGTATAATAAAAGAGGGAATGGATTATGATTTTGAGTACTGCATCACTCAAAATAAGTTTGGTTGAATATATAAGTTTGGTAAAACCATGTTTCATAAAAATATTCAATCATATATGAGTGGCATCACATAGTTGAGTTGGACACCATTTAGATAAACAAAATTAATCCTCCTACAGCCATGCATGGTCCAAAAGTGAGAGTCATGACCATGTACTCACCCTATTAATATAGCTATATTTAGCATTAAAGCCCTTACAAGCACATTTTAGGAACTTATTTCTTCCACACAACATCTAAAGAGAACATCATCTTCCAAAGCATTACCTCAATTCCCATTCCAACCTTGATCATTTTTTAGATCTTACCTTGAAGTATGATTAACTCTTTGATCTATAGTATGAATCACTCATTATTTTACAATGCAAATCAATTCTTAACCTTTCATACAATTTAATCCTTGATATATTGTGAAAATATTATCTTTTCATACAAGCATTTTTTTTTTTTAAATCCTAGAAATTTATTCTTTATCTTGTCAAAACTAAGTAAGTCAAAAAAATTGTCATGTTTTGTTATTTGGATTTTAATTTTATCCCCTTCATGCATGATTAATTTCACCATAGGAATGCAATTGTAATCTACTAGATGGAGGAAATATCTTTTGATGCATAATACAACCCATAATGCATGATTAATTTTACCATCACAATGCAATAGTAATCTAATAGATGGAGGATATATTTTGATGCATAATACAACCCATAATCGTAAATCCTAACATGCATTTGGTGAGACCCATCTAAAAAGAGTATTATTTCTATTTTTTTCTCTCTTTGTTTTTTTTGGCTATGTGATAATTAGTCAACTTGTAGTAAACAACCTAAAAGAAAAATGTACACAATTAAATATAAACAAGGTTTATATTTTGAGAGTAGTAACTCCATAGGACATTGAGGTTGAATCTAGGCATGTTTTCACATGTATTATCATGATTGTATTTTTATCCTCACTATGATGGATCCTGGATCCTTATATCATGATTATGGTATGAAGTAATTTGAAAATTTCTTATTGTATATAAGTTGCACTATGGTATACCTTTTTTTATCATTATTATGTTATGAAGCAAGTTGATAATTTCTTATTCTATATAATGCACCATTGTGAGTTTATCAAGGATTTATCCTGAACTTATACTATTAAATAGTGGAGGAGGACGAAGAAATATATAATAAAAGATAAGAAAAAAATATAAAACATGAGGAACAAATTATTTGTAGGTAAATTGTCCACTAATATTAATGCTCATTAGAATATCTTAAAAATAAAAACAATTTAAAAACATTTAAAGTGTGATAAGAATAATAAAATACAGAAAAAATAAAATATAAAAATAAATATTTATAATTAAGTTGTTCAGTAACCGTAATGCTTTTAAAATGTTTTAAAAGTAAAAACACTAAAAAAAAATTTAAAGAAAAAAAGTAAATAAATTGTTAAAAAGCAGTAACCACTTAAAGAAAAGTAAAAACATTAAAATTATTATAAGAAGAATAATAAAAGTGAAAAAATAAAAACACACAAATTATAATATAAATGATAAAAATGAATTTTACATGCTTACCCGTTGAAATGGTCTATTTGATGTTCAACGCATATGTTAGAATAAATTCAAAATCAGACCTTGAGCTAATCCTTGAATGTGCTATGCACATTTTACATGCTTACGTGATGAAATGGCCTATTTGACGTTCAACAGCATATGAAACTTTCCACTTTAAAAATAAATTCAAAATTGGGTTATTATTGAAGATGTTTATAAGATGATCTAAAGAATGAGTAACTTAAAAATATTTAAATGTCACTTGCGAAAATCAACAATTTGACTCTGTCAATCTAATTAATAAAAATAAATATAGAGTAGTGCAAGTAATTGAAAATTTGGGATTGGACTCTGCCAGTCTAATCAATAAAAATAAATATAGAGTAATGCAAGTAATTGAAAATTTGGGATTCCCATTGGCCTATTTGATGTTCAACGCATATGAAACTTTTCACTTTTAAAATAGACTCAAAATCAGGCTTTGAATGGTTATGCTTGTTTTATATTGAAGATGTTTCTATGATCTAAAGAATTATTATTTAAATAATATTCAAATCATACGTCGCTTGGAAAAATCAACCACGGTAGATATAAAAAATAGATATAGAGTAGCGCACGTAATTCAAAATTTTGGATTCTCATTGCTTATACTTATCTGCAAGAGATTAGCGTGCGAAAAGGATTACATCCACTCTTGCAAGAACGCCCATGGGATTTTCGTTGCTCGTGACTGACATTTCCTAGTTAAAGTCGTTACAGATAAACAATGTGACTTCTGTTGTGCTGGATCATCGTGAAATTGTATGAAAATCCCGAAAACAATATAATTTTTTAATGAACATTTAGTATATCAAAAGAGGATAAGAGGATTATCACTTTGAAGAACGGCTTGTCTGATTCAGAAGCACAGTACAATGGATTCTATCGAAACGAAATGAAAATCCCGAAAACAATATAAATTTTAAATGAACATTTCAAGTATATCAATTAAGAATGGATAAGGGGTATCCCGATAGACGTGCAATATAACAATTAAGAATGGATAAGAAGCGTAGCAGGACGAATTTCCCCATATTGACGAACGTGCAAATATGGTGGACGTTAGTAGGGTAGGGGAACCGTAGCACAAAGGCATAGGCCGGGTAGCGTACTATATATATTCACATGGGATTTGCATTTCATTCCCATTCCCATTCCCGTTGTCTTTGACATTGCCGTCTCAGTTTGGTTTGGTGCAGCTTTAAGCCAAGCCAAGTTACTCTACGATGAAAGGCACTCAAGGTCTCTCATTGTTATTATTGTGGTTTCTTTTCCTACTCTGTCTCCATGTCCATATCGATCATGTTGTTGGGGGTAATTCCACAAGCTTAAAGATAGCAAGAAGCAGCTTTCCCAAGGGGTTCGTATTTGGTGCTGGCACCTCCGCTTACCAGGTACGTTTAGGTTTAGGTTTACTGCTTTATCAGCTCAGGTCTCTCTCTCTCTCTCTCTCTCTCTGTATAGATAGACATTCAGCTCCTTTGCATTCCATTTCATTAGGTAAACAGTGGATATTAAATCATTGTATTCAATCTTTTTACAGGTTGAAGGAGCTGTTAGCGAGGGTGGGAGAAGCCCAAGCATTTGGGATACGTTCGCCCACAGTCCAGGTCTTGTTGTTCACAATTCCAGAGTTACAGTTTAGAGAAGAGAAGCGAAGGCTATATCTATATCATATATCATATTCATATCCCCTTAATATTTCGTTGTTCACTTGTTTAGGTAAAATCATCGATAACAGCACTGGTGACGTTGCAGTGGACCAATACCATCGTTACAAGGTTTGCTTTCCTTTCTTTCCTTTTCTTTACAGACATAAATAAAAACAGAAACAAAAACATTCAACTCCATGCATGCATTTCATTGACGGAAAGGAAATTATGTGTGTTGATGGTATGGTGATGGTGGTGTGCAGGAGGATGTGCAACGCCTTAAATACGTTGGGTTGGACAGCTATCGGTTTTCTATTTCTTGGTCACGTATATTTCCTAGTAAGTTACTTTACTTTGGAAGGAGACTATAGGCCATAGCCCACATTAACATTAGTCTCAAGTAAATCAAATTAAATTCAAGTGATACTGGTTATTGACTTGATAGTGTGTATGGGTGGATCTATTTGTTACACCACCTACCACTTTACTGTAGAGGGCTCGCCAAGGCATGGAGAAGTAAATCAAGAGGGAATCGCCTATTACAACAATCTCATTAATGAGCTCATCAATAATGGTATGAGCCAGAACTATCACTCATACTGTCATTGGTATTCGATTAGCATTCTTTGGAGATTAATACACATATTGTATAATATTGTGTGTGGTAAGGGCTTTACAGGCTATAATGTAAATATGTAAATGTAATTGTATGGATGGTGGTGGTGAATGCTAATTAGTAATTAGTAATTACACTCTACAGGCATAACTCCTTTTGTGACGCTGTATCACTGGGACATGCCGCAAGCTCTGGAGGATGAATATGGAGGATTTCGCAATGCCAGAGTCGTGTAAGATGAAAGAAATCCGCTCATAGCTCATTTATTTTTTTGTTCAACTCCAATCATTGAAATCTAATTTTGTTATGGACATGGACAGGGAGGATTTTAAAGCCTTCGCCAACGTGTGCTTTTCAACATTTGGGGACCGGGTCAAGTCGTGGCTAACCTTAAACGAACCGCTCAGCCAGTCAACGTTTGGTTATGATACAGGAATCCATGCTCCAGGCCGTTGTTCACCTCCATTTGGGAAATGCCCGGCGGGAAATTCTTCAACAGAGCCCTATATCGTAGCCCACAATCTGCTCCTTGCCCATAGTGCTGCCGTCAAATTGTACAGATCCACATACCAGGTACTGTAGGTAAATAGAAATTTCAGTTGGAACAAGAAACTAACTTTCGTTCGTGTACATGCATAAAATATATTAAATGGGTGGCTACTGCAACTGCAACTGCAGGCAAAGCAAAAGGGTTCCATAGGCATAGCGCTTGTGGCAACGTGGATGGAACCCTTCACAAAATCTCTGGCTGATCGGAGGGCTGCCCAGAGAGCGATCGAATTCAGAATGGGATGGTATAACTACGCGTCTATTTATTCATAAATGGCTTGTTATTACGCAAAATCTGAACCTCTAGCATAATAATAACATCATCGTCGTCGTTTGATCTCACAGGTTTTTGGATCCATTGACGAAAGGGGAGTACCCCAAGATCATGAGAGACTTAGTGGGAGTACGGTTGCCACACTTCACCCGGCAACAGGCACAAGATCTGAAAGGCTCGTTTGACTTTCTTGGATATAACTACTATACCTCCGAATTTGCTAGAGACAATCCCATCCCACCAGATCCTTTTAACTCCGACTTCTTTCTTGATGCCCGTGCTAATGTATCACGTAGGTTTTCACAATCATTAAAATTAAACAAGTTAAACTTAAATTTTATGTAATGTATATGTATTTTGAGATTTACTAACTTCTACGTATGTTGTTCGTTCAGAGGAATTCAACGGTGTTTCCCTTGGAAAACAGGTAAGCCCAGTGCTTCACAAGTTGATCGTTGGTTGTTGATCGTTGGTTGTTGATGGATAGTTGTTATTTTCTGAATGCAAAATTCAAATGTAATGTTTGCGTTGATATGCATTACATTGCAGGAAGGGCTTGATATATTCTGGTCTTATCCTCCCGGATTAGAGAAAGTAGTAAGGTATACAAAGCTTCGATACAACAACCCCCCTATCTACATAACAGAGACTGGTAAGCAACACAACACGCATACTCATACAGTGTCACAGCTACAGTTGCACTTGTAGAGCTATATAATTTGAATTTGAATTTAAATTTAAACAGGATATGCTGGTTTTGACAATGGCACCACCCCGCTTCCACAAGCATTAAACGATTCCAACGCAGTGATGTATCATAGACAACATCTATCCAGAGTCCTTGAATTAATACGGTGCGTTAGCCTAAATGGACTTTTGAATATTGATAATTATTAGTGCTAATGCCCAGTTTTTAATATCAATATTAATATCGATTGTATTATTACAATTTCGACCTTGAAATATATATCAGGGACGGAGCGGATATTCGAGGTTATCTGGCTTGGGCGCTTCTTGACAACTTCGAGTGGACCTTTGGCAACACAGGTCGATTTGGACTATATTTTGTTAATTACAATGATGGCTTGAAACGCTATCCTAGATTATCGGCACGTTGGTTTAAAAGTATACTCCAGAATTAACTGCCGGAATATTGGCTTCCCCATTCCCCCTTCGCTCACGGAATGCATCATGCATAGCTTTCTAGTTATCTTAAGAATAAGAGCCAGGCTCACAGCCACCAGTGGTTTGACGATGTCTCCTAGCTTGAAAAATAAAGAATCGTTGTAACTCTTATTCCTTCCATTGAATTCATCTCTCTTAAAAATATATTATTATTTTTATTTTATTTAAATGGGTGAGAATTAAAGAGAAAATCTAATGGCATACAAGAACGGAAATAATTTCAAAAGCAGAATACAAAGGTGTATTAAAATATATATATAATTTATTATTTATTTTTTATAGACATATACTCACTCCTTCAAACACTTTCTTATACTACAGTTTGAATCTTAGACCTTCTAAAAAAGAACAAAAGCCCAAACCGTTACTCTGTTGACTGAAACTTTTTTAATAATCATAAATAATTTCATGTTTAATTCTTAAAAAAATACAAAAGTGTATTAAAATATAAATACAATTTATTATTTATTAATCTAAAGTTTTTTATAATCATAAATGGCTTTACATTTGCATTTAATTATAAAAAATGATTGTAATTTAATTTTATATAAATTAAATTCTTCTAATATTTATATTATGGCAATCAGCAGTTTTTTAAAGTAATCATAACTACTATTATTTATAGAAAGATATTATATCTTGCATGGATATCATAAGTAAATGATGAATATTTCATCTTAAGTTTGTACTTTAAGTTATGTCTATATTTAATATTTAATATTAAGAAATTACAATTTAGTATTAAGTAAGTAATTTAAGTATTATATAAATTTTATGTTTTTTTTGAATAAATGTAATTAGAAAAAAATATTATTAATATTTACTTATGAACTATTTACCTTATTTTATAATGATTGAAGCTTATGATTATGATGATATGTTCCTTATTATTATATCAAGAGAATATTTTGATAATATCATGAATAAATACATGCATTAAAAGTATCTTATCCACAATCTAATTACATAACTACTAAAACTATATTTGATATTTGATTGCAATAATTCTAATTACGAATGATTTTGCATTAGAAGTAATATATAATAAAAATGAATGTACAATTAAATGGAGCTTTTATTAATGGTTTTATGAATATTTTCTTGTTGATTCTTTATCAAAATATATTGCACATCAATCTCACTATCTACCTCAATGTGTGTAACAACTCAGATCTCACTCACAGGTTGTACAACCTAGTCTAGCTCACTAGTTCATCAAGATAATTTTTTTGCTAGCTTCATTGACTAGACTTGACCTAAGGTAAAAAAAATTGAGTTAGTTTTAGTGATCATCCAATGTTTAATCCGTACAAGACATAGGCAACCACTTTTGCTTTAAGATTGTTGTAGACGACCACCAAGTGGATGAGATTGAACAAATCCTATAGATATTTCTATTTAGTGGTTCCTCCATTATCATCCTCCAACCTGGTATTAGTCATGGAACCATGACTTGGGGTTATCCTCTAAGGCCCATAATACTTAGAGGGGGATGCATACTTTCCCTACCTATCTTAGTTTCTTAAGTAGGGATTAGCGTATATGTCTAGTTCTTAGTTGATTTTCCATTACTCAAAGTCAACTAAGACCATGCCAATTCTTTGGCTTTATACTTGGTCTCACTTGTCATGTTATGAATAATGACAAGTTGTCATATACCAACTATTATGGATTGGTCTAGCTCCTTTTATCATGCTAGATTACTCCTAATCATAAATTGTATAAGGAGTCATCATCATACCGTTGGCATAATGACATAGAGAGACATCCATACTACGTCTCCTTACTTACTCAGACCTATCTCACCAAAAATGACTATGCTCACATAATAACATAGAGAGGCGTCCATACTATCTCTCCTTACCTACTCAGACCTATCTCACAAAAAATGACTATTCTCAATTCGTAGCTATTACTTTCTCTCCCTTCAGATACAAAGGCATACATCTCCACCTACACCTACCACAAAAACTATTCTCATTCGTTACTATTACTTCCTAACCCAGTGGCATTAAGTATTTTATATCTGGTTGTTCACCTCCCATAATTCAACCATAACTATATAATTTTAATGTCAAAGTTAACAAAATATTTCTTTCTAAAATAAGATTTCTACTTTAATAAATTAAATTTTTAATTTCAATAATATTATGGTTTTCTTATTTTTAAGAATTCACATAGTCCAATACTCAAAAGAGTGTGCGAGATAATAAACATGATTAAAAATCTTTATCTATCTTAAAATAAAAGAAGATTCAAAAGATGACTTAAATTTTAAAAGTATAGCAAGCTTAAAACAATAACCATCATTGACCTTAACATAAGATTCACTTTATGTAAAGTGATAGTAATTTATCTACTTTGCTTTTCAAAAGAAATTTTTCTCATAAATTATAATCAAAATTCTTTAACTATTAATACATGCGGTGGTAACTGATTTCAATTTGAAGTTTCACTTACTTGCTTACTTTATTTATTTATTTATTTATTTATTTATTTATATATATATATTATAGCCTGGTTACCCGTGCTCGATTACTATATATAATAATAATAAAAATATTCTTTTCCTAAAGGTATTTCTTCATTTGATAACATAGCGAATGAACGAACACTCTCTTTTTTAAAAATATATAATATGAATAAAGGGATAGCGTGTCCAAATTCTTCCACGCATTAATGGCAATAGCAGTATCTACAGTTCTATTTCCACATAGACGGTCAAAATACATTTTTATATTATTTCTACAAAACCGAAGAGCATTGAACTTCCTACAAAGACGTATTACATAGCTCAGAGATTATTTCCATTTTAAAACATTAAATTTAAACGAAGGTTTCTATTAGCAAAATAATCAAATTATACTTGCTTTTCCCAAAAAGAGTTTTCCTTATTTTACTATAACCAAGAACTCTCTAACTGCTAATATATGAAAAGGTAACTATTCTAATTTAAAGTTTTACTTTTCATACAGCCATTCAATGCTCGGTTTTAACATTAAAAACATATTATTATTATTATTTTTTAAAAGTACTTTTATATTTTAAAATATGATTACTAATCAACAACGGCAACACCCCATATTTCTACTCCTCTAATGATGCAAAATCCTATTGTTCCCGAGGAATTTTGAACAACGTTGCAAAAGGATAAGCATTTTCTTTAGAAAAGAATTCTCTAAATAATATGAAGAACACATTATATGGCTTAGTGAATATTCAACATAAAATAATTTGATGAATAATCCTTTCAGCAAGGTAGTTACATTTTTATTCAATGAAAGGAAAGACTAACCTCCATTTACTATGGTTGAATATCTCTAGCTCCGCCATGATGCTTGCATTGGGTCAGGATCAGAACGACTCAAATGATGCATATTATATTTTAATGCAAGAAAATATTTAATTGTTTATTTGACTAGTTTATTGAACAACCATTTTTAGGTGTTTAAGGCATATCCAACATATTGTGAAATTAAACAATCAACAACACAAGGAAAAGATTACTCCATATTATTTAATTTAATATCTTATCTAATTTATGTAATAAGAGAATAGAATGGACGTCTAAACCTATTATTACAAAATATTAACCATCTAAATATCCTTCTGACATATCCATTTCTACAACACATGTAATTGGAGGATGCACAGATAAATGAGGAGCTTAACATTACGTCTATTATCTAACTTCATATTATTTTCTTTTAGCAACTACGTCAAGCGTTAGTTTACAATAATATTACTCTGCGGCTTTCTCATTCAAATTAATTAGATAAAAATGCAATTCAAAGGTAGCGTCAATTACGATAAACTAATATAGGCTTGGTATACTTTTTCCGGTTCGAAGAGCAAATCACCATGCTAGCTATCAACCGGAGTCGACAATAAAGTTAGGTTACAAGGTATAAATAAAACTGCAAATATTAGAGGAAAGGAAAAATCTAGCTATAGGTGGTCTTCTAAATACTATAATGGAGATATCAGGATCTCAATCAGAAACTATATTGATTCAAACTCGAAAATAAAGATGAAATAACATTTATATAAATTCGCACATTTCACAACTATTACCCCTACAAATTTTTAAAGTATGAAAAAAGATTAAAGATGTAATTTAAGCATTCCATATACTTCAAAAACACACAGATAGACAAATAGATTTCATATTTTCTAACACAGGTGGAAATGGATCGACTTATAATTCTTGACTGAACCTATGTCAACTTTCACTCTCTTTTCCTTCCCTTGTTGGCTTCTCTACCCGAAAGAATCTACCCTCTTCACTAGTTTCATTGTGATTTCCTTTATAGAAACAAAGGGGGTTTCTTTTAAAGATAGACGTATCTTCATTAGTCACCTTAACTAGAAGCTTATTTTGCCAGGTGGCCTTTCCTTTTAAAAATAATTTAATATTATTTTCACTTTTTTTAATTAAGAATTACTGAGGCTATGGACATTTAAAAATAAAAATTATTGCTAATTACAATTTATTTTATTTATTAATAATTATTTATATATGCATTTTATTTTTATATTGATTAATTTATTGCATATTACCGTTAAATCAATCAATAAAACACAATTAAATGCACGTATGTATCTAAATACTTACATATCAATCAATCTATCTATATATAATCCTTCTCATACACGCAATCTAATAACAGTAAAATATTGTCATTTATCCGTCAAGAATAGCTTCCATGCCTTGTGATATTTTTATTGTCGCTAGAGGACTTTCATAAACAAGAATTCATTTATTTTAATGATATCGGACATGCAACTAAATGGATGTATCTACTTAGGCTTCCATGTATCCATGAGTCGTTGGTGGGTGTTTCACTACTAGGGTTCAACCCTTAACAAAATGAATACCCCAACATGGTGAGAATTTACGCTGCCATCATTTACCATTTCATTATTCGAGGACTTGTACCTACAAAATAAAAACCATCAACAATACCTTATCTAAGAAGCATAAAATAATAACTCAAACCAAAGCCATTTACAATTGTGATCAAAAGACTCATTCCATGGTGGGTCATGACAATGTGCTTGGACCTCAATGTTTGTGGACCTTTGGAGAAAACCTATATTATTTTTCATTTGGATAACAATTTGATTGCCTATCCAAATATGGTATAGCCCATATTTAGAAAATATGTTAACTATCACGACCTTAAATTCTCCTCATCTCATTTTATTTTTAAAACCAATCTTATACAATCTATGTTCAAGAGCAACTCACACTCTCTTAGTCCTTTTCCTTTGAGGTACACCCATCCTTACACCTTACATAAATCCAGCTATGTAAGGGCACTAGGTGTTTTATACATAGATCAATGTGTTCCATATCATGGCCAGTGAACTAGTATTGTCTTCCCCTTAACTCCACTAAATGGTGCACTCCCTATCTATACTATGTATAAATCCTTCTATAAATGGAGGTCGTGCACATGGTAATTGCCTATCAATATCATATCCATTTAAGCTAAACATATTATAAATCCTCACCCCAAAATTTCTTCTTGGAGGGTTCTTTAAGTTATGGTTAACCTCACTCTCAACCTATTATCATTCTTCCCATAATTTCCCCTTACCAATCTCATAATTAGGTATACATCTCTTAAAGGAAACTACCACCTATCCATATCATAATATTGTTTCTTCACAAAACTTATTAAATGAAGGTCCATTCATTTAAGTGGGAAATCCAACTCTAAAACATATACAACTTCCTTTCTACATGTCTCATAAATAAATACACATCCATTTAAGTGGAAAGGTGCATCCATAATATTATCCTATACATATCTCCTTTTAAAGCAAATCTTATAATAATGCACATTCTTTAAATGGAAAATTCCATCCATAATATTAACACATAAATTTCCCTTTAAACAATTCTTAAAATATTGCACATTCATTTAAATGGGAAAGTCCATCCATAATATTAACACATAAATTTCCCTTTAAAAAATTCTTAAAATATTGCACATTCATTTAAATGGGAAAGTCCATCCATAATATTAACATGTAAATTTCCCTTAAATCAAGACTTATAAACAAATGCATATTCACTTAGAGAAAACCCAACATGATCACACAACACACAAATTACCTTGGGAGAAACCCCTCATGGGGAAAACCCAACCTCAAATTTTGTTCCATATTTATTCATAGAGTTTAATATCCAAGGCCTTCAATTAAGCCTGTAATCTCACTAAAACTCTAGAGCACTATTTATTTTTGAATGAATTGGTCCGTTAGTTCATTAGACTTAGCTCAACACCATGCACAAAATAGTAAATTCTCTCTTCAATTTAAGACTTACAATAAACATCCTGGCTTCCCAAATCAGCCAAGGGTCTTCCTTTCCAATAGTTTCTCCATAGCACTATTACAATGTTTTACCCACAAAGTCAAGTCCTTGAGACTCTATAGCCTTATTCCTCACTATGGATTTCATTTACCAATAGTGTAAAAAAATAGATGGAGCTCCTCCAGCAACATACTTAAAGGATCAACTATTAAAAAATAAGAGTGTCTATTCTTTTGGAACCCCTACGTAAATCAGCTAACCAAGGTAGCTAAGCAGGCCGACTCTAGAAGTAATGAAGAGCATTGCATTGGCTTCATTGTTGTTGATAAGCAATCATGCTCAGGTTCCTAAATTCCAAACTTAACAAGAGCAAGTACATTATCTTATCATTTTTCAACCAAAAAGACACACATAGGTTTCTAACTCCAACATGGATCCGTACAACCTCCACTGTGACACAATATTACCAGGATTATGTCAAGCTTTATAGTGAACCCAATTTCTCATGTGCGTAGTAAAACCAACTACAGGTGTTGTTATTACTCTCTTAGCTCTATGAGTTGACCCGATTGATGCTTTACTAGAAGTCACTCTTCCAGATTCTACCTAGCACAGGTAAAGACCTTTCGAGGGAACTATCAGACAACGTAAACAAGGAAGATTTGTTTGGAAGGTAAACTAAACCCAACACACCCAAAAGGTACTACCAGCCTTTCAAATGAAATCAATCATATACCCACTACAATAGAGAAAACCTGCCATAAGAGGCACCATTCTAAGCATAGATTGTTGGTAAAAATTCATTTGAACCATACATTTTTTGAGGAGACCTCTATGCTATTCCAAAGGCTACGATTTAACAACAAGATATTGAAACACACTCTAACTCATGAATCAACATACTTATTGGAACACTTAGAAAGATTCTTTACGAGAATTCTCTCAACGATATTGAACACACATTGAGATAAAATTTAACCTTAACCACCTATAATATCTCTATAAAGACAATAATTCCAACCCTGTCCTTTCCTATTACCAAATTTAATACACACAATTCCATGCTATCTCACAAACTCGATTACATATGCTACAGGAATATCTTTTCCTAAATAAACCAACTACTCATATTTCCTTAAATCATGGCATTCAAAAACAACTTCATGAAAATTACTTACCAATTTTTTTTACTTGTGCTACAATTTTGGTGGATATTTCAACTCTATCCAAATATCCAATTATTTTAGCCACTTCCAGCACTAATCATCTCAACAAACTCACATCAATCCTCCCAACAGTCTCTAGCATCGTTTTCATAGCAAACTCTTGTATCATTCTCCAACAATTTGTGTTGTTCTCACAAAAAAATCTACGTCATTCTCCTGTAAAATCTCTATTATTTCCATAACAAACTCTCTATTTCTCCATCCCTACCAACTCCAACATTATCTTCACCCACGGTCGAATAGTTACACTCCCCCTACTTTCATCCATCATTTTTTATCCTCTTTTCTCCTTACCACTTTGTCCTCTTTAGTCGAGATTCGAATTTGCTTCAACGTGGTAGGTCAAAAAGCTTTAGATCACTCATTCCATAATGGCTTACAACCACCATGGTAACAAAAATTTGAGTTAGTCCTTTATTGGAAGTAAATAAATTACCCGTATATCGCAAAATCTAACCTTCACACGATTGTGCTTCACTAGATTTCCTGGTGGACAAGAGGTAATAATTGATTTCACAAAGGAAACACAAGTCAATACATTAGTTTGGGTATATCTTTAAATTACACTTTTTTGGAATAAATAATTAAAATCTTTCATTAGATATACAGTTACAAGATAACCTGCCAAAACCCAAGTAGCCATATTAGCCTTCAATGATACAAATGACATGTATGCTCAACATATAAAATAATAATCCATTACAAATTTTCAACATATGACATGTATATCATTTTTTCTACATTACAAATATTTTGCACACTTAGCCATGAAAGGATCAATCATTCCTTAAATAAATAAAACACATCAAAACATAAATCCATCCATAAAAAGAGTCTACCAAGGGTGGGTCATGACATCATCCCCCCTTAGGTTTAACATAGTCCTTTGTGTTTTAATCCTTATAAACATAACATAGTCTTTAAACAACATTTTCAAATAGAAATGAAAATTATTTTTGCATATCCGCTACTTTTTCCCAAGTAGCATTCCTTTTAGTGTAATGGTCCCACTAAACTTTTCACTAATCCAAAGTTACTTTTCTCATTGATTTATATTGAAACTCAAGGATTCTTATTGGTTGAACCTCTATAGCCTCTAGGTTCACCATCTACAAAGTAGAAAATTCCCACACATGTTATGGACTAGAAACATACCTTTTAAGCAAATAAATTTGAAAATTATTGTGAATCTTGAAGATATTAGGTGGTAATGCAAGTCAGTATGCCACAATACTAATCTTCTCTATGATTTCAAAGGGCCTAAAAAAGTGAGGATCTAGCTTTGTGGACTTAATTATACTCTTTTTAGGATTTAACCTCGGGAAAAATCCTATCACCCACAACAAACTCTTTTTGTAATATTTTTAGGTTGGCATAGCTTTTTTGTCAGTCTGTGGCTTCCTTCAACCTCTCTCTGATCACCCTCAACTATTTCTCCATTTCTTTGACCATGTCTATACTAAGCACAATTCGATATTCTAGATTATCCCATTTTAATGGAGTCCTGCATTTCTTGCCATACAAATTTTTGAATGGAGCCATGCCTATGGTTGAATGGTGTTCGTTATTATAGGTAAATTCTACCAAATGCAAGTAATCCTCCCAATGGGTTTTCTGATCCATACAGTACATGTGAAGCATGTCTTCTAGCACTTGGTTCATCCTTTCAATTTGCCCATCAATATCTAGATGGTAAGTAAAACTAATATTCAATCTAGTACCAATGACATGATGCAAGGATTGCTAAAAATCAAATGTGAATTTTGGATCCCTATCTAATATGATTACCTCTAAAAAACTATGAAACCAAAATATTTCTTTGCCAAATCTATTAACCACATCCATGGCATCATCCTTAGTATTCTCAGGTATAAGGTGTGCAACCTTGTTCAGTCTATCAACCACTACTAGGATTACCTCATGTTGAAACCTATTCTTAGGTAGTCCTACTATGAAATCCATCAAAATAACCTACCATTTTTGTGTAGGCACATCATGTGGGTATAACAAACCAGCTAAATATCTATTCTCTACTTTTACCTTTTATAACTAGAGGTATTGAGCAACAAATTTGGTTATGTATCTCTTCATTCCTAGCCAGAAGAATATCTTTTTCATATTCTCCCTCATATTTGCTTCTCCTGGATGAGCAAAATATGGAGATCTGTGTGCTTCATTTATAATCATCTTTCTCAAATTTCCAATCTCAACAATTACTATCCTATTCTTAAAACATAAGAAACCATCCTTGATGCCAAAGTCCTTATTTTCATTAAGTTTATTTTCCATCCTTTCCTAGATTTGGTTGTAGTATGCATCCTGATTTTGGATTTCCTTGAATTTTTCCATCAATTCAACATGGATACGAGATAAAACTACTATATGTATTTTCCTACTCAATACATCAGTGATTTTTTTCTCTTTTTCTTTTATATACTCGATGCTAAAATCATATTTTATGAGAAATTCCATCCACCTTTTCTACCTTGCATTGAGTAAAGGTTGAGTGAATATATATTGCATACTCTGATAATATTTCCTTATCTCAAAAGATCTCCCAACTAGATAATATCACCAATTATTGAGGGCAAACACTACAACTACTGACTCCAAATCATGGATTACATAATTAACCTCATATCCTTTTATTTTTCTAGATTCATAGGCTACCACTACTTCTTCCTAAGAGAGCACTCCTCTCAAACCTTCTAGTGATGCATTTGTACGAATAGAGAAACATACCTAGAGATCAAGTAATTTTAGTATAGGAGTCATGGTAAGATTTTGTTTAAATCAAAATCTACCTCACATTTATCTATCCACTTGAATTATTTTCCTTTTCTCTGAAGGTTAGTTATTGGTGAGGTGATCTTGGCATAATCCTTCACATAACACCTATAGTACCTAGTTAAGCCCATAAAAATTTGAACTTCTATCACATTTGTAGGTGGTAGCCAATTCAAAATGGCTTCAATTTTCTTAGGATCCACTATAATCCCTTCAACCAAAACAATGTGTCCTAAGTATTGCACTTCTGACACATAAAATTCACACTTGGTTAGGTTCTCATATAGCTGATTTTTCCTTAATAGTTCTAGAAATATCTGGATATGCTCATCATGCTCTATCTTATTTTTGGAATATATAAAAATATCATCCAGAAACACCAGTACAATCCTATCCAAGTTCTTCTTGAAGATACTATTCATTATATTCATAAATATTGCTAGAGAATTTGTTAAACTAAAAGGTAAGACAACAAACTCATAATGTCCATAACAAGTTTTAAAGGTTGTCTTATGTGTATCCTCCTTACGGATCCTCAATTGGTGGTATCTTGACTTCAAATAAATCTTTGTAAAATTTATGGCATCTTTGAGTTTATCAAAGAGATATTTGATTCTAGGTAGAGGATATATGTTCTTGATAGTTGTTTTGTTTAACATTCTATAATCTATAAATAATCTCAAGGAACCATCCATTTTATTTATAAATAACTTTGGTGCACCACAAGGTGATACACTTGGTTTGATCAAATCTTTATCTAGTAACCCTTGCAATTGCACCTTTAACTCTTGTATTTCTATGGGATTGATTCTATAACGAGCTCTATGAATGGGTTCTATTCTAGGTTGACGCTCAAAAGTAAATTCAAATTCTCGTTTAGGGGGTAATCCAGGAAAATCTTCTAGAAAACATCCCTAATTTCCTGAAGGATTGGGTGTTTACTTGTGTAGTAAGTCTGGTGGATTCTTCAACTCTATCCCAATATCCAATTATTTTAGCCACCTCTAGGACCAATCATCTTACTAAACTGGTTTCATTCCTCTAATTAATCTCTGGCGTTGTTCTCATAGTAAACATTGGCATCGTTCTCCAACAACTTTACAACGTTCTTACAACAAACTCAACATAATTCTCCATGTAAAATATCCATTGTTGCCACAAAAAACTCTTCATTTCTCCATCTCTACCAAATCCAACGTCCTCTTCACCCACGGCCAAGTAGTTACACTTCCTCCACTCACATCCATCATTTTTTATCCTCTTTCCTCCTTGCCACTTCATCCTCTTTAGTTGAGGTTCCAATTCACTTTGATGTGGTAGGTCAAAAAGCTCCAGATCACTCATTCCATAATGGCTTACAACCACCATGGTAATAAAAATTTGAGTTAGTCCTTTATTGGAAGTAAATGCATTACCTATATAACATAAAATCTGATCTTCACATGATTTAGCTTCACTAGCTTACCTAGTGCACAAGGGGTAATAATCGATTTCACAAAGGAAACACAAGTCAATGCATTAGTTTGGGTATATCTTTAAATTACACTTGTTTGGAATAAATAATTAAAATATTTCATTAGATATCCAGTTACAAGATAACCTTCCAAAATTCAAGTAGTCATATTAGCCTTCCATGATACAAATGACATGTATATTCAACATATAAAATAATAAGTCATTTCTTTAGTAGAATATATCATTTTTTCTACATTATGAATGTTTTGCACACTTAGCCATGAAAGGATCAATCATTCCTTAAATAAAGCAAACACATCAAAACATAAATCCATCCATAAAAGGAGTCTACCAAGTGTGATTCATGACATTACCTTCAAGAAGAGGATAAGATCACTAAAACGTTGCTCCACCTTAACTACATTTTGATACTCAACCTCTACAAAAAAATTATAAATAAGACATTACTTCTTATTTATCTATATACTTGGGTAACAACCATATCTAAATATGTATCTTCAGTTTAATTTTGGTCATTTGACTTATAGCATAATCAATATCATAGTACCAAACTAATTTAGGTGTGCTTCCCTCTCATACATCACTCCTATATGCAAAACATCATCCATATATCTCAAATTCCACTAAGATAATGTAAAATGGCTTTCCAATTTATATACCATGAATCAAGCTACATAACTAATGATACATTCAATAATTAATCAAATATAATTCACACACCGTAATTTTACTGCTAAGGAACAAAATCATGTAGCATTTATCTTCAGACCACAACATCCTTCATCAAGTCAATGCTTGAAGCCATATGAGTGGTAGCACCATTACACTCTTCATCACTAAATTTTCTCAATAAATCCAAGGCTGATATAAATTGATAAAAGTAATACCCACATCTAATTTCCAAATATATAATGCCAAAAGTAGGCATAAAAAATCTAAATCTATCACCTCAAAATTATCTTTGAACTTATTTTGCATGATATAAATATCCCTTAAGGAACTTGTGAGAACCAAATAATCCACACAAAAAATAGTAACAAGGTTTTTATTACCACATCTCTTTTTGTGAAGCTTAAGAAATAAATCACATGTGTTTTCATAAAAATTATTTCATTTTTCTCTTGCTATAGTTTTCCATTGTGGTTTTCTAGGAGTTTGATTATATATAAAAGGATAATACCATCCCTTAATCTTAATCATAATAATATCTATTTACTCACTTGGGTATAAGCTCTATATTTTCTATAATGGAATAACTGGTCTAAACAAATATAACATCAAGAGAGTGATCATGTACATCCTCCTCTATATCAACATTATCGATGTATCTGTAATGAAGATCTTTTCTCCTTCCATCCATTTATTCACAAGCTTATAATTGTAATCAATATTTGCTTATAATTGCATTGAGAGGAAATGTTGGTAGGAGAATAAATGAATGTGTGTATTGATAATATTTTTTTCATAATCTAATTATTTGACTACTCTAAGAAGTATACTCAATATTTAATTGCAATAATGCATAACCATGTGTTATAAAAGAAAAACATACAACTTCCCTACTAAAATATGATGAAATTAAATATAAAATGTTCAAATATTTTTTAATAGCTATTTTATGTTATAGTTTTACCTTCTTTATCTTAGGTATTGATAGCCTAATAAGTAGAGCCTAACATTAAGAATAATTTTTATGTCCTAAATATAATAAAAACATGGACTATTCTTATGAGAATAATAAAAATAAAATAAAATATTTATATTGAGGTTTAACTTATATAATCCTTTGATAAATAGCCACTCTCTTACATGATTCATAAAGTATATTTTATTTGGTGAAAAAAATTAAAATATTATCTACATAGAGAAATGCTCACAATACACAATAACTAAAAACTTAAATTATTATTCTTTTGGTTATGGTAAATATGTCATAGAGTTATGATTGATATATTTCAAGAATATGATTAATATCATAAACTACATTAATATAAACAATATATCATATAACATGGAAAGTGTGAGGAAATATTTTAAGGATGTTAGACACATTTTTAATCAATTACATCATGATACTAAAGATTATAAATTATGTGGAGTGAGATTAAGGAACAAGTGCCACTTATTGATCCAAATATTAGGATACTTTAAAGGATTCATGTGAAGAAAATCTAGGTAACATAGAAAGAAAGGTATTTTTTAAGATCCTTATTATAATTAAGGATGGCCTAGTTAGAAGTAAGTATGCCCTACTTAGCAATAATAGGAAGAGTGAATCTATAGTAATCCTTTTCTAGGTATCAAATACTACACCAAAAGTGATTGTCAAGGATATGATGATTGAGCATGATATAATGGTTCTTAAAACCAAAGGGATAATATATAAGTTCTATGGATATTGGCTAGGTTTTTTTGAGATTCAAAATTAGATCAAGTGGAAGTGGGGATTGAATTAAAACTACTCCATGAATTTTCTTCCAAAAGTATTTTTTCTCATTATTTTCTCCAATTCATAAATAAGGGATAAAATAGTTGATGGAGGTCCTTGGTTTAGTGATAAAGATACATTATATTTAAAATGTTGGAGTTATATTTTTTCATGGATATAGAAACTATTAAAAGGCTTATGTTATGGATTAGGATTTATGGAATTCTTGATCAACTCATCAATAAGGAGGTTTTGAAGAACATTGGTAATACTCTAGGTGAATTCATCTAGGAGGGACCAATTATGAAGGAGAGGAGAAATGCTATATACACTTTTTATTTTGTTAAATTAAAGAAAAAGGGTTTTGAAAGGAGTCCCTAAACTTGGTACATCAACTCCGGAGGGAGAGAAGAACCAAGCACAAAGACACTAAGTGCACTGAACAAATAGCCACAAAAGAGAAGCACAATGACTTACACACCCAAAAAATATCGAGAAAAAGGACTAACACACAACCTGAGGAAAAAGAGACAGCACCACGAAGTGACCCTATAAGCAACAGGAAATTATGTGGGTCTAAGTCATGGGATTGTTCGCCTACATTTCCTTCAATATAATGCCCATCAACCTGTTGACCTCACTAGCCTCATTAACCACCAAATTAATATGGCCCAGGCAGGTATTATGCTTATCCTCCACTTCCCTAATCTTGAGAAGAAGAGAGTTCTACTTTTCCAAGTAGCTGACGTCCTCTAGGCCTTTGGATTTCTTAACCACTCTTGGAAGCTCCTCAAAATTAGAGTGGATCACATTAACAATTAAAGGGCCTTGGTTGGTGACCTTATCAAAAAGGCATTTGGATTTCCTTATCATGCCACCTCTCACACTATGAATAGAAGCCTCTAAACCACCCGATCGCTTGGAATACCACTAATCAGTAGACTTAAAGAAAGTGAGCTCTTGGCTCTTAGGGGGACAAGCTTTCCCATGAAATACCATAGAGGACATGAAAATGACCAATAAATTCTTGTTCTTAGGTGCATCAGTTTACAAATATGAAATATCATCACCAATCAACCCCTCATACGCTTCATTGGAGGAATAAGTAGGGTGGGCATGATGCCAGTCTCAATCAATTTTATGACCTCCACTACCATAAAATATCTCTTTTGCAACGTACTCTTGGATAACCAGTTCTTGACCCTTATGGATAGGATATAGACCTCTTATACACTACATGTTAGTCATGTAGGTTTCCATGGACTGAAATAGGAACCTAGACACGTTCATCCATTGCTTCCTATAAATATTATTAAGAAACAAGGCATGGTAACTGTGGATAACATCGATAGAAGAATCAAGAGTGAAATAATCCATTATGACATGGAGAACTCTATCCCAGGGAGGGGTGAGGGACTTGGCCCTGAACCCATTTTTCTTTATCAAGACATACTCATTTCATCCAAGAAAAAACTTATCTCACGAAGGAGGGAATGTTTCTTCTTGTAGTAGACACCATCCTAGAGGAAGGCCAATAGCTTTTCTAATCAGCTTCAGAGAGATTTCAAATTCTAAATCTCCCACTTTCACCCAACCTTCATTCTAGGAATGGGCCATCCACCTGGAGAGAATTAAATTATACCCATGAAATTTTAGAATACATTCCAGAAGACCTTCATCCTTCAAAATCAATTTCACTTTCTCATCAACAATCATATTAGTGGGCTCCAACTGCAACTTTAAAAATATAGCTTTAGCACCAGTCACCTTAGACCTACTAATAGGGGAAACATAATACCATCTATGCATCTATATAAAGAGGAAGACCCACATCTTGTAAACGTCGGGGATTAATAGGAAATAAATCCATAGCCCAAGCCTTTTGAGCAGATGAACACATTTAGATAAATTTACTAAAACCTGATACCCAAGCTCCATCCCTTTTCCATGGAATACTTGTACCCGTAGATAATAGTGAGGGTGCCATAGGGTAGGATAGCCAAATTTATATGATTAAAATCAAAATTCAAAAAAATCCCAAGAGAAGACCAGGAGTGGGACTTAAAAAGATGTGTTAGAATCCCATAATGCCAATTCATCAAGGTCCCACCAACCTAGAGAACAAGAAATACCAACTCCAATGGGAGAGCACCAAAATTCAACTTGTCATAGGCCTCCAAACTATTATTAAGGTGGATTTCAACCACACTACTAACACCAAGAGTCTCAGGAGGTTTGCAAATTCTTAGCAATTTTAAATTTGAAATATCCCTATCTTGCAATAAAGGACCAGTGAGAAAAATCCACTACCTTGAGTAAATGCACTTGCTCCACCAAGCGGAAAGAGAACCCGATCGTTGATAGCTAATAAAGTAACACATCATTCAGGAAGATTTTCTAGATCTATCAAGAATTTTTCCTTCCAAACCAAAAAGCCAGGGTGGGTAGCACCATAATTGGCCATCTTATCAGCCAGATCATTCCCTTCCCTAAAATTATATGAGATTTGAACTTGCGAGAGACACCCAAGGGACCTTCTTGCATCAATAATGAAATTATGGATGTTCCAACTCATAGTAGACAATGATTTA
The DNA here is from genome assembly GCA_028583015.1 of Wollemia nobilis. NCBI lineage: Eukaryota > Viridiplantae > Streptophyta > Pinopsida > Araucariales > Araucariaceae > Wollemia > Wollemia nobilis. The sequence continues at coordinate 707,144 of JAQPPZ010002533.1, forward strand.
AGGAAATTTACTATGCTCAACGAATCCCCTTCCACAACAATATGTTCAACCTTCATTTCAACCAATAAATTTATTCCAAGGAAGGTCGCTCTCACCTCAGCAACATGGGAGGTTTGAAGGAATAGGTGTTTAGAAAACACCGCAATGAATTCTCCACTACCATCCCTAATTACTCCTCCAATGCCAGTAATGCATGGGTTACCTTTCAAGGCCCCATCAAAATTAAGCTTGAGCCAGCCTTCAAGAAGGGCACACCACCTCATTGACTGCCTCGAATTAAGAGAAGTCGAGCCACGATAAATTCTTGGGAGACCCAAGGCACTCTCAATACTAACTTCTATAGGAACCACTACCTAATATTTTCCTTTAGGATCTACAAATCCCTTAATCAAATTTTTGATCACGAACCATAAAACTCTCATACTTATGAAATGATAATTTTTGCTCAAATTTTTGAAGGTGCGGCCATTTCACTCTTTCCAAATTCCCCAAAACAAATGGGGTAGAATGAATCTCTAGAGAAGCTTGAAGTGCTTCAAAACAAAAGGATATGACCCAATTAACTTCTAATTTTTTCCATAATTAATTAAAAGACCTCCCAAAAAAACTAGCATCGCAAAAATAAATAAGAGGACTCCTCCTCCTTATCACATAGATAACGGTGATTAACCAAAACCATCCCTCTCTTCTGAAGATTCTCAAAAGTTAGTACTTTATATTGTAGGGCCAACCAAAAGAAAATATTAACTTTAGGGACCAGGATTTTTAACCAGACTTTGTTGTAGATATTTGGGGACCAATCCTCTGGTTTCAATAGTTGATACGCCGATCTGATAGTGAAATCACATTCTATATACACTTGAATATGTGTTTCCATGGATATTTCAAAACATTTACTACAATCCATTAGGATTAAATCTAAATCAAGAGAATATGATCAACAACTAGATTATGAAAATATTACATTTCAATATCACCAATATCATCAAACTCGGCACATGGCAAGAGATTGCAAAGTGAAAATAAAGGAGAAAGAAATGGAAATTTTTGGAAATAAGGGTAGCTTCAATATGAAAAAAGGAGATCATAGATCAAATCAAATATTTTCCACCCTAAAAAAGTGGTAATAAAATACCCCTCTAGGTCATCATATGGTAAGGGCCATTACAGTTCACTTGAATCAACCATTAGAATAAAAATGATATGAGTGATGAGGAAGTATAATTTTTAAGTTCAAATATAGAAGGAGCTAAAGGTGCAAAGGAAAAGGGGAAAGCAAATTTTAAATAAAATAAGGTGAAGGAGGTCAACCTTAATCCAAATTAATCATCTTTGTTTTCCTCAAGCAACATAAAATTATCTCCTTAAAATAAAAATGAAAGCAATACAAAGTGTATTAGTTACACTTTAGGGATTCAAGAGCAATACAATAAACAAAATCATATGGAGGATATCCAAGGAAATTTAGGATTTCGAGGCCAACATAAAAAAGTAATGACTATGGAGGATCATCTATGTAATTTAGAGTTTTCAAAAAAATATAAATAATAAAATGCTAATGAGGATATTCCTTGCACTTTTAACTCTTTAGGAAAATATAAATCTTTTGAATATAAGTATCATTATGAACGATATGAAAAAATAGAAAAAGTAGAAGATATTTATGAAGATGAGAGTGTTGGTGGGAACAAACAAATCAAAGAAAGTCCATCAAAGAAGAAACAAAGAGAAAAAGAAACTCAAAAGGACATTGATCTAGGAATCCAAATAAAAATATCACATGTGGTAACAAGAACTAGGGTTAAGCCCACTAATAAAAATAAAAATTAGTGATTATGAAAATGATATCATGGAATATTAGGGGTGTGAATAAAACCCCTAAAAAAAAAATTATTAAATAATTAATAGGCTATTATAATCCTAATTTTATTTTAATATGAGAAGTGAAATTCAGCAATGAGGAATGTAAGGATTTATTTTAAGGATTTTATTTTAATACTAATTTTGATGGTGAAATACCACTTCAATGATTTTCTTTTAGACCAATTGCCCGTTGATGGATCCTATTTTTGGTAGAGTTTGTTAAAATACCGACCCCTCCTGCTCCAAGGAAGAAGGTGGATCTTAGGATATGGTAAATCCATTTATATTTGACATGATTCATGGATTGTTGATCAAACTCCTACCTTGGACCCAAACCTGGTGATTTTTGAACTATTGTTCAAGGCTTTGGGGTGCTAGAAAGTAGCAGAATTAATTGTCCTTTTCAACAAACATAAAATATGGATGAATCTAGATTTTGATATTAGAGATAGGGGAGTGCAAGTTGCTTGGGATAAGATAGTGGATATTTTTAATAATCAAGTCCTACCCCATGCGGAGGTAGAAGATAAAGTTTTATGGTTAGGGGAAAGTGATGGCACATTTTTAGTTTGTTTGTCTTATGCTTTGTCGAAGCCATAATTTTAGTTTTGGAGCCCAAGTAGCAAAATTTGGATCAAGAATCTTCTCCCAAAAGTCAATATCTTTCTTTGGTTGGCTTCCCAATAAGATCTTGACTATTGAGAATCTCCAAAAATGAGGTATGGTTCTTCCCAGTAGATGTTATCTTTGCAAAGCTAATCTAGAGATATTAGAACATATTTTTGCAATTGCTCCTTTAATAGAGGTACATGTGTGGCTATTTTGGAGAATCTGATAGTTGGATTTTCCTAAATTATCTAGATGAGCTTTACTCTCAATGGGTCCCTTCTTTCTCCTCTCCAAGGCTCAAATACCTATGGAAATTTCTTCTTCCTCATCTATTGTGGGGCCTTTGGAAAGAAAGGAGTGCTCGGGCCTTCAAGAATTCCAAACACAACTACTTTCATTTTTGTCTTAAATCCCTTTAGAGTTTGATGGAGAACATGGTATTTGCACTCCCTGAGTTGGGCAATGACCATCGAAGACCTCCAACGTTGGAAGTGGAACTAGAATAGACTCTTGGATTTTCCTTGGCCAATTTTTTGGATCCAACTCCAAATCCTAAAATCTTTTTTAGATGGAGTCCCCCCTAGTGGGTGGTTAAATCTTAATTTTTATGGCACCTCCAAAGGAAATCCAAGCTTAGCTAGGGTATATGGAGTAATCAGGAATGATAATGGTAGCATTGTGGTGGTCTTTGTTTAACACCTTTCTATGCAATATTTATTTTTTGTAGAGGGTAGGGTGTTTTATCAAGGCTTATTGATTCTCCACGAGTTTGATGCTAGGAAGGTGTTTGTGGAAGGTGACTCCTTAAGCTTGATCAATTTGATAAAGTTAGACATACCCTCAAATTGGTGTATCATAAACATGGTTCTAGAACTAATAAGAATCCTTCAAGAAATGGAGGAAGTGTATATTACTCATATATGGAGAGAAGGAAATAAATTGGCTAGCTTCATGGCCAACTGGGGTATTGTTCATACTAGAAGGACTATGTGGAGGTATAATTTCCTAAAAGAGTTAAATGGTCTTCTCAATGAAGAAAATCATTCATCTACCTCTTAATCCTTCTTGGGATTACCACAGTGGTTGGATTAGCCTATCCAAGTGTCACATTCAATCCTGTTTTAAACTGAGTCACATCCTATGTTATTTATTTTGCTTCTTGGGTGTGAACGCTAGGCACACAATTTTGTACCTCTTTAGTGGTCCCTTTTGGATTTGTTGGGTGTTATCCTTGTTAGGATGTGCTAGCATTTTATCTATGGGAAATTATTGGTTGGATGAGGGGTTTTTTTCATCCCACATGGTTCTTGTGGTATGAATCCTATCTATTGTTTTTTTCAACCTTTGGGGACTGCTTTCTCTAGTTAAATTTGAGGTGGTTCTAGATTTTGAGGAATCATTCATAAATATTTAAAATTAGGCTAAATTCAAAGCCTCATGGATGGTTTTGGTCTTGCATGAGGGATCTCAGGATGCTGATTGGATCATAATTAGGTGATAAGCATCGAAAGAAGTCTATTACTGACTTGTTATCCACTAATGTAACTCATCTCATTGATGGAGTTTTATGCCCATGGTATTGCCATCATTCCCTAAGGTGATAGTTACACTGTTATATATTGCTAGCAGTGTATAAGTTGGCTAGATGTTGGGTTTTCGGTCTTGTATTTCATCTTGGTTGGTAAACCTTGTTGGGTTCGGTGGTTGTTTATCTCCTTCGAGAGTGATAGGGATTAGTATTGTATTGCATTTAATATTGAAATGGATCATGTATTACATTTAATATTGACATGGATCATGCATATTAAATGCCTCCTTATAAAGGTAGACATACCTATAAATATGTTTTTGTTGAATGCAATTAATAGTTTTCATCATGCCATTCTCATGTTCGCCTCTTGAGTGTTCTTCCCACATCATTGGTATCAGAGCAAGGTGCAAGGGTTTTTGGAAAGTATCCTCTTCCTAAGACCATATTAGTTCAAAAATGAATGAGAAATCCAACCCTTGGATCTTGATGGGTGAACACTCTTTCCCTGCTATGAACACTTTCGATCACTCCTATTTTTTAAAACTCTCAGCTAGGGTTCCTCTAGCTCCTAAACCTCAACTAGATGGGGTCCCTCTGACTCTCTACCCTTAGCTCAAACTATAGTTTAGTCTTTCCAATTTTATTCGGTCTTATCTACATATCTTTTTGCAATTTCTAGCACAAGTGAGGCCAATATACCCATTGTTTTCTTTCCATAGGCATTGTTATCCACATATTTCCTCGACCTATGAACTTGATATTATATATAGCTAGGGTCCCTCCGATACTCGATCCTCAACTCTTGTTGTTGTGCAGTATTTCTGATTTTGCTCGGTCTAATACACATTCTTTATAGTTTTCATATTTGACACCATGATAGCAAACCTCGAGCTTTCACTCAACGAGGTCTCTCATCGACTAAGGGATCTCTTAATAGAAACCCAACAGATCCAAGCTAAAATTCTTCTTGCCATGACTTCTTTTGATAAAATTCTTCTTGCCAATAAAGCACACCAGCTAAGAGATCTCACTATTGAAATTCAGCAAATCCAAGTTGCTAGACTCACCGAAATAGTCATTGCTACTGATGTTCCTGCTGTGAAAGAAGATATTGTTCAAATAATTACTGAAGGAAAACTTGTTTGATTTTTAAATGATGTTGCTCATAATATTGTGTTTTTCTCTACAATTGATCTCCTGGAAGAAGAACATACCAAAATTTTTCAACATCTCTGTGATGAAGAAGAAAATAGTGTTTTGCTACCACAATCACAAAAGTTTTCAAACAACTAAGCTCCAACCATCGTTGTTGCTCTTGATGCATCTCATGTTTGGTATCTGAATCTATATTTTCAGTACTTTTCTCAATATTCCACCAATATGTTATTTTTTGACAAGATTCCACAGTATCAAGATCCTTCCTCGTGGTACTTTTTTGTCTTTCTTGCATTCCAAAAATGGATTTCTATTTTCAGCACCAACTGTCCACTTTCAGGCCCCATTTCCATCCTTTTGGCCACTAGTTTTCATTGGGTTTTCAATCTACCTCCCCTAGCCCATGCACCCCCATGGCCTCCCCCTCTCACCCTATGTTGGTTGCTAGTCGTTATCATCGGTCAAACATACCTGCCACTTACCACTTGCTTGTGTTACCATCAAATTAGTCGTTGTCATTCCATAATAGTCATTGCTCCCTTTTCCTTGGAGAAATTTTTAAATTAAATTAAATTTTATTTACTTTTATTTAAAATTACAATATTTAATATCACACTTATTTTTAAATACCATAATTATGCATTAAATTAAATATTCTCCATTGATCGTTGCCCATTCACATCATCCATAAACCCATAATTAAATTAAATTAAAATTTTTAATTTAATTTAATCCATCACTTTTGTCTCCATTGACCATTACCCATAATTAAATTAAATTAAATTTTATTTAATTTTATTTAATCCAAAACTTATGTTGCTGATTTTGCATCCCGTTTTGACCATTGTCCTTATTTTTTTGCATTGCTCGTTGCCTCGGCTTCCACTCCATTGCACTTAATTTCCACACTGATATTTTTTTATTTTATTTTTATTTTTTTGTCACATCACCTATTTTTTGTCCTCCTATTGAATCGAGGGACTCTTCAGCCATCGCTAGTATAGCAATATTTACAATCATTGAAAAGGTTCTTCCAAGCCCAACTCAGTGCCAACATCTATTTTTTATTTTCTAAAGACTTGCTCCAGTTCATCATTGGTCTTTCTATTTTTGTACAGGAGTGCATTTTTGGTTGTACCCGACACTCCTTTGCTTTTCCTCTTTCTCTTCCACACTTGTACGCATTAGGGACCAATGCTTCCTCAGTGGGGAGGAATTATAGGGATTAGTATTGTATTGCATTTAATATTGACATAGATCATGCATATTAAATGTCTCCTCATAAAGGCAAATATGCCTATAAATATATTTTTTTTGAATGCAATTAACATTTTTCATTTGTACCATTTCGTGTCTTTTCTTAAGAGTGTTTCCCATATTAGGGAGTGTTTGTATTAGATTGTGGGATCCTTTCCAAACCCTCACCTTTTCAATTGATAAAAAAATTGAGAAATGTAAGAATGCTTTTATGAAGATTTGGAAGATGGATGATTGTTTAGTAGTTTCTTCTACATGAGCTTTAGGTAGTATTGCAATAGTATGGTACAAATACAAATGGGATAGGAAACTATTAGAAGAAAAATGTAATTAGGTTGTTGGATTATTTCAAAGGAAAGAGAAAAAATTTAAAATTGGGATTATAAATGTATATGCTTCAACTATAGTTGTGCGACCCCGAGGAGCACGCACCACACTTACCCTACTTGCAATGTCATTATTATATCAAATGAAAATAAAGAAATACACAAGCACATATAACACAAAAGTAATAAGCAAAGAATGATTCTTTTATTAATGCTTCCAGATCTCGGTTACATGTACGTCCCTCTGAGGGATACTCATTTTGATACAACAGATTACAAGTGGGATAATCGGTGAATGTATCCCCCATAAGGGGATGGTGCACCTTCATAGGCCTCTCGATCTCGCACACCAAACTATCTGAGGGCTTACATATGCCTCCTTCTCCTGATCTCGTCTTGGAGGGATCTCATGCTCTGGATGCTTTGAACCGATCCTGTGAACCTGTATCTACGGGTAAGGAAACAACAGAGCACAATAAGTAGTACGGGCTACCTCTTCGAAGGAGGCTCTTATTAGAAAATCTGATAAATAAGATAAATGATCATGATAATACTAAAATACGAGCATAACCCAAATAATAAATGCATGGAAAGTTGAGAAATATGAAGTAAATGCGTTAATGAAATCATATCTGAGCTATGACTAATTAATAAATCAAGTAGTAATGGATCTAAGCTAAAACAATGAGAAATAATGTCTAATGCCCTAAAATATGCATGTAGGCCACTGTCCAAGATAGTGGCCATGAAGTAAGCTCTTCTCCTCATGAACCAGGGACTGTAGCACTATCCTCCTTGCTCCAATTGATGTTCAAGGGTCACCTGTTGTGTCTCCTACACTGATTGGTGATTGGGAATGATGGATCTGAATACTGATGCATGGACGTGGCTCAGCTAGATGATGCTCCAATGCTCCTCAAAGGGGCATAGATTGACTCTCCATTTTGATAGGGCTCCACTGCACACAATTTGAACTCTCTATATATCTTTTGCCTTCCTAGAAGTCTGCATATGTAGCCTTCCAGGTTTTAGATCTAGATCTAGGGCTTGGCTTCCTGGGGAAGCCAAGCTCCAGATCTGCATGCCAACTGACTATCCCAGAGGGAAGGTTCAGTCTTGACTTGGCATGGAAGGGGTAGTCAGGAGGAACTCTGGGAGTTCCTTGCCAAGATCCCTTTGAAATGCATGCAAACTACCATTACTACCCATGATTTGGGTAATCCCTCATGACAGTTCATGTTTCAGTGCTAGCCATTGTCATCAGCAATGGCTAGTTGTGGTCGCTCTCAGCTTGAGTGGCTAGGATTGGTGGTCGCTTTGGTTGATAGTGGCCAAGCCTAAATGGGCTAGAACTACCCCTTTTGAGTGGTTAGGACCACTGCTAGCTCTTGGAAAGGTCCAAGATCAGTCATATGGTCTGTGGATGTGCCCATATGAGTAGTCTCCTAAACATGATATGTTTTAGGTGTCTATAGATACCCCTTTTTGGGATGCATTATGGGAAAACACAACGTGGAGAAAAAATAGACCACCTAGGGCCACATTGTAGGGTGTGTGATGATCATTGATCTGATCAACATTGGATGCCCCAGTCGTGAGAAAGGATGCATATCCTAGAATCATTGCTTCCAATAGAATGGAAGGCTTAAATTTGCAAAAGCTTGCACTCATTCATCAGACAATCGGGTAGCTTCAGTGCTACTATAGATCCAAAAGGAGGAGAGCTACAAACTTAACTATCATGTTTGCTTTTTGCCCCAAAAAAGGGTAAGCTTATGATAGTTGTTGGCAATGATTCGTAAGATGAACACGATTTGACAAGATCGAGTGATCCTTTGTTGACTTTGATTATGATTGTTTGAAATTTTTGACTACCCCCTCAAGCGACGAGTCGATGAGGAAAGGACAATGAAATAAAGCGATGAGTCGCTTGACCAAGATGATTGATTTGGACCCTTGAAGAGGGTCACTTTGTTGTTATAGGCAGTGAGTTGACCAAAGGGCTTATGATACCTTTGGGGCTTTTTGTGAGTTGACCAAAGGGCTTATGATACCTTTGGGACCTTTTGTGAGTTGACCAAAGGGCTTGTGATGCCTTTGGGGCCTTTTGTGAGTTGACCAAAGGGCTTATGATACCTTTGGGGCTTTTTTGAGTTGACCAAAGGGCTTATGCTACCTTTGGGGCATTTTGTGAGTTGACCAAAGGGCTTATGATACCTTTGGGGCCTTTTGTGAGTTGACCAAAGGGCTTATGATACCTTTGGGGCTTTTTGTTTTTGACCAAAGGGTTTATGATACCTTTGGGACATTTTGTGAGTTGACCAAAGGGCTTATGATACCTTTGGGGCCTTTTGTGAGTTGACCAAAGGGCTTATGCTACCTTTGGGGATTTTGTGAGTTGACCAAAGGGCTTATGCTACCTTTGGGGCTTTTTTGAGTTGACCAAAGGGCTTATGCTACCTTTGGGGATTTTTGTAAGTTGACCAAAGGGTTTATGCTACCTTTAGGGCCTTTTGTAAATTGACCAAAGGGCTTATGCTACCTTTGGGGCTTTTTGTGAGTTGACCAAAGGGCTTATGCTACCTTTGGGGCATTTTGTGAGTTGACCAAAGGGCTTATGCTACCTTTGGAGCCTTTTGTGAGTTGACCAAAGGGCTTATGCTACCTTTGGAGCTTTTTAAAGTTGACCAAAGGGCTTATGCTACCTTTGGGGCATTTTGTGAGTTGACCAAAGGGCTTGTGATGCCTTTGGGGTATTTTGAGTTGACCAAAGGGCTTATGCTACCTTTGGGGCTTTTTGTGAGTTGACCAAAGGGCTTATGATACCTTTGGAGCCTTTTTTGAGTTGACCAAAGGGCTTATGCTACCTTTGGGGCCTTTTGTGAGTTGACCAAAGGGCTTATGCTACCTTTGGGATTTTTGAGTTGACCAAAGGGCTTATGCTACCTTTGGGGCTTTTTGTGAGTTGACCAAAGGGCTTATGCTACCTTTGGGGCTTTTTGGGTTGACCAAAGGGCTTATGCTACCTTTGGGGCCTTTTGTGAGTTGACCAAAGGGCTTATGCTACCTTTGGGACCTTTTGTGAGTTGACCAAAGGGCTTATGCTACCTTTGGGACTTTTTGTGAGTTGACCAAAGGGCTTATGCTACCTTTGGAGCCTTTTGTGAGTTGACCAAAGGATTTATGATACCTTTGGAGCTTTTTGAGTTGACCAAAGGGCTTATGCTACCTTTGGGACTTTTTGTGATTGACCAAAGGGTTTATGATACCTTTGGAGCTTTTTGGAGTTGACCAAAGGGTTTATGGATACCTTTGGAGCATTTTGGGTTGACCAAAGGGTTTATGGATACCTTTGGGACTTTTTGGGTTGATTGCTTAACTGTTTGATTATTGATTAGGGGAGGTATGATACCAATAATGCCCTAGTTGATGTTTAGAAAATATTTTTATTTTGATTTTATGTTATGGATGCAATGATGGATGTTATACCTAGATAATGATTTGATTATGCTATATGTATGCAATGTACTGGTGACATGCACTAGCTAGATGATAGATGTATGCTTTAGATGGTATGATCTAGATGTATAGATGTATTATGATGATAGATGCCTATATGGATGCAATACTTATTGTTAAATGCATGTTTAATTTTGATTTATTGTATGCATATAACTTATATTGTTATGATATGATAAATGAAATGTGTGTAATGCATTATTACAGTGATCTAATGTAAATGAACCTATATGCTTTAATCACTTAAAACATAAGGTATGCATGTGATATGAGTTTAACAATCTAATGGGTGACACCACATAATGTATAGCAATCATGAATGTAAATAATAATTCTTAAAATAAGAATTAATTATTTAAGCATCCAAATGTGAGATGAGATGATGTGATATGTATGTACTTTCTTGATAAGCTTATGTAAATTAAAGATATGCACAAAAATAGTCAGTGGTCATCTAAATATCATTGTTGACATTCATCCGATATCTATCCTATTTCATGAACACCCTTTAATGAACAAAACCTCATAAATAAAGTTGATGATTTGACTGATGGAATGATTTGTTGCTATGAGGAGGTTTTTGAGGTTTTCCATGAGACTCAAACACCCTAGTTGCTCCATCAAAAGTTGTATACTGATCATACAGAGCTTCTGAAGGATAAAGTTCTGTTATGAAGACCTAGATACTCATTATCCCTATGTGTGCAAATGAATATATTAGATAAAACATAAGCATACCCCAGTGCCAGGTGGGATTCATTCAGCCCATTGTTGTATTGGGGATCCTCAAATGTTTATCCTGATCCTAAGTTGGACTCAGTTGGATTAGACCACTAGGTGGTACAGGACACCTAAAGCTAGCTCTTCCACATGCAAACATTGGTCTGTACAAAAGTGAGATGCTAATGTGACAGACATATCATCGTGCATAAGGATACCTTATGGTTCGTCCATGCTGAGAATTCCAGGGATTCAAGTTCAATACTCCCTTATTTTCTTCATATTTATTTGGGATACTTGCTCATGCTTAGTGATGAAAATCACTATTTATTTTGAATTTTTATTTTTCTTTTGAGCAAGGGATTTATGTAGTGATGATAATCACTATTTATTTTGCTTTTGAATTTTTCTTTGTTCAGGATTTTTGCTTGTTTTGATTAAAGCAAGGGATTTCTTTGGGTAGGGGTGAACTTGTCCTTTTGCCAATTCTCAGCATTTCCGAACTGGTCGCATAGGGGGATGAGCAAGATAAACTTTTCACCTTAGGATACCTAATACCACTTCGTAGCATTCATATTTCCCTTGTTCCAACTAGGATTTTAGTGTTTTGATTAGTGATGGGATTTTGAAATATACCAGGTGCTATCAAAACTAAACCTCATCTATTAAAAGCTAAGATAACTTTCTACAAAGTTTGATAAAACCACTAGGTATGGCTGAGTGACCGAAAAACCCTAGTATATTCCTTATAGCAACAGGAGGGGTTGTGTTGAAAAACACAATTACACACATGGGTGATGGATGATGATGGATTTTGAAGATGCATGATTGAGGTACAAACATGGTGTCATTTGTAAGATTGTGAATACAACCTACTAAATGCAAATGCAATGGATGCGAATGCCTAATGCAATGCAACTATATGGATGCAAGTGTGAATGCATAATGCAAATATTTTTGTATTTTTGATGTTTTCAATTGTTTTTGAGTTTTTATGTTTAACAATGTTTTTGAATTTTTGTGTATTTTGTAATTGACCAAAGGGTTTAAGATGCCTTTGGAGCCTTTTGTGAATTGACCAAAGGGCTTTAAGATGCCTTTGGAGCTTTTTGTGAATTGACCAAAGGTGCTATGCTACCTTTGGAGCCTTTTGTTTTTTATTTTAATGTATTATGATTTGTTTGGATTTTTTTGATGTTTTATACTATTTTTGTAATTTTGAATGTTTTGAATGTTTTTGAAATTTTGAATTTTATTGTTTTGATAGGGGGAAGGTATGATACCTTAGGTATCCCCTGTGTGTGTGCTACTCAATGAAAGTGAGGAAGGTGTGATACCTTTAGAAGTCTCACTTTGCTTCATTGAACTTGATGTGGATGGTGGGGAAGGTATGCTACCTTTAGGACCCCCATTGTGTATGTTTTCCACCATAATGTAATCATATTGCTTAGGAAGAGTGACAAAAATCAGCTCTCTCAATTGGGGCATGGAATTTTGTGGGGTGCCCCTGTCTTGATGAGATGAAATGAGTGAACCATCTACGTGGAGCTCATTTCATTCTAATAGACCTTGGACCACCTTCTAGAATGAATGGTAGCTATGGATGTCATGCCCCTGTATACGATGATACATACAATAGAGGCTTTCATCAGTGGACCCATGCTTGGGTGCTCTTTGCTTGACCTCGGGAAATACAAATGCATTTGCCTTGTACAACTTTTGAAATAAAGTCGCAGTAGTCATCTCAAATGTTACCTCCTATTGAGGTGGCTTGTTAGGCCTACGAGGCTGTGACTGACCTTGGGATCTCAATTGGGATGATGTAGCCTCTATTTTGGAAGGTTGAGGCACTATGGATGAACCATTTATGGGAAAATCCCCACTATCTATGAGATCCTGAACCACACTCCTGAATCCATAGCAATTGCAAATGCCATGCCCCTCTATTCGGTGATAGAGACAGTAATGGTCCTCCCTATAACCCTTAGGTTTAGCTCTATTTGGGTCTAAAGGTTTGATGTCAGGTAAGGTGATGACCTTAGCTTCCTACAACTTCTAAAAAATGTTAGACATAGACTCATTTAAAGGAGTCCAAATGCGTTGTTGGTGTTTTGAGCATGTAGCATGCTCTAGCCTAGCTTGGTAACCATATTGAGCCATAGGTATTTTGGTTGTTAGCTTAGGGGGCTCCTCTTGCTTTTTGGGTGCAAGGGGTGGATTACTGACTATGGTCACTTGTTGGTTGACAATTTGAAGTTGCTTTTTGTTGAGCATGTTGTGTATTAGAGCTCTAAAATGTTGACATACATGAATGTCATGTCCATTTTATCTATGGTATACACAATGCTCATCCTCCTCATATCCCTAGGGTTTTAGATGATTTGGATCTAAAGGTCACACCTCAGGTAGGGTGATGGTGTTTGTGGCACATAATCGATTAAAAATTGATAATGCAGGCTCAAGAAATGGGGGATACTTGCTAGGTTGTTGAGGTGGTCGGGTTGGCGCTTGCTCTGGTTGAGGCTTTTCTTGTGGCTGCACAGGAGGTGGTTTGACCTTAGATGAGGGTTGCTTCTGTAATTCCAGGTTCTCAAGATGGTTCATGATGAAGTGCAATGCCTCAGTTTGCTCATCCATTTGGTACTCCATTCTATCTATACGACTTAGAATGGATTGCAAAACTGACAAGGATGTCATGTGTATTTCTAATGATTGGTTTGAAATACCATTATCATCACTTGAAGGAGGTGAAATATTGGGGTCTACAGGACCCCCAAGTATATGCAAATCACCAATTTCTTTCATGTGAGATGAGGTGGATGCTTCTTGATTATCCACTTCATCAATGGCATTCTCATGCTCACATTTGTGACTCAGTTCATGTTCCTATTTCACTTCATAGTTTTGAACTGTGCCAGCTTGAGTATCCCCAATCTGATGTGGGGGGAACACTTGTTTTTGCTCTTGAGGAGGCAACATGAGAAGTGAGTCAGGGGTGACTAATGCCAATGGTTTTGACCCCTTCAATGGGGAAGCAACATATGATTGCACCACATCTTGTTTTATCTGCTTTAGAGTCACTTGGTCCTCTATCTTGTTGTTGACCATTACCATGAACTCTTGAGAAGGCACTTTTTCTTGTGTCTCATCGACCTTCTTGTAATACTTGAATGGCTCAGGATCATGGGGGACCACATACACTTGTCCTTGGTGTGTGAATTTTAGGTTTTGGTGTACTATGGAAGGCACACATTCCATATCCCTCATCCATGGTCTTCCTAGCAATATGTTATACTGCCTCTCACCCCCCAAGATATGGCACAACGTAGGTATCATCTTTATCCCAACCTGTATAGGTAGGATTATTGTGCCAATTATTGGGGAAGTAGCATCATTGAAGGCCCTCAATGTGAATGTTGAGTCCGTAATGCGTGAAGGCAACAATTTTAAGTGCTTCAAAGCTATAGCTGTGATGATGTTGGTAGATGACCTAGTGTCAATCAAGACTCTCTTGTACGGAATTTGATTGATGCTTGCTATGATGTGTAGCGGAGGATCGGGTTCATCCTTAGAGATTGGCTTAATCTCCTATCTATGAAAGGTAATCACAGGGTCCTTTTGTAAGTGAATTGAACTCATTGTTGGTGTGGACTATGATAGATTATCAGCTTTAGTTGAATTTTTTGGCATGTTGGGCTGATCAAGGCATCTTTTGCTTCCTGTTGTAGTATTGATCATACCGATAAAACCCTCATTAGGTGGGGCTATGTGCACCTCATTGACATGCTCAACTTGATTGTTGTTGGCCCCATGATTGGGAAGAGGATTTTTGAATATGTCGATGTTTTGTAATTCATTCTTATCCAACATATTCTGCACTACATTCTTGAATGCAACACAATCCTAGATATCATGGCCATTTTGTCGATGATAAACACAATAGAGATCTTCCCTATACCCCTTAGGTTTGGGGTAATTAGGATCTAGGGTGCGCACCTTAGGCAAGTTTAAAACCTTGGCCTCATAAAGGTGGTTGAAAATTGATGCCAAAGATTCAGGCAATGGTGTATAGTTGCGAGGTGGATATTTTTGTTTGTCCTTGCCTTGATTCCTATTGCACTGGTCATAATGCACAGGAGGAGGTTGAGCCTGATAGTTTTCTTGTTGTTGGCTCTATGCTACTTTTGGAATGTTTAACATGATCTGGTTGACATGCGTAGGCTGGGCCTATTGTGGTTGATATCATGTGCTCTTGTTCCATTCTTTCTTGCTATGGAGCTTTAGGTCTCCTTCTTCCAAATTTATATCTTCTATCAGCTTGGCTTGAGCCAAGGCTTCCTCGAATGTTTCATACTACTATAGTTGCAATAGCAATGAGATGTGCTTTGTGCAACTCTTTAGTGGGTATGGAGAATGGTAGTTTTACCATGATTTTCCTCCACCTATCCCCATAGTCCATAACTAGCTCATCATCATATTGCTTTAGGTTTGCCAAGTCGGATAAGCTTACTTTATTTTTGATGCCAAAGGAAAAGTATTCAAGAAATGCATTCACCAGTTGCTCAAAGTTGATGATGTTATGCTTGGGTAGTTGATTGAACCATTTGGTTGTTGCACCTGATAATGTCATGATGAATGTTCGTAGCATCAGGGCATCATTATGCTCAAGATGGAAGCACACATTCATGAAATTGGTGACATGTTCTTGTGCATCTTCCTCTCCTTTGAATTTTTCTAACCTAGGCATCTCAAAGTGCCTAGGATAAGTAGGACTCGATACCGAGGGGCACGAAGGTTGATTATGTATCTTACTCAAGGTTGGCTTCTGCCCAACCACATCCTATTTCTTGAGAGACTTGAATCTCTCAGCTAGCACTTTGTAGGCTTGAGAAGAAATGATCTCTTCCTCCTGAAGGGGTCTCTGGGGTGCAAGTGAAGGTAAGTTTCTTTGAGTACAAGGTGGTCGATTGTATTCATCGACCATATCTACAGAAGATGGTTCAGGATATTGTTGATCCTGGTCATCCAACTCTGATCTCTCATATTGCCTATGCTCAGGCTTGTTTGGCACTAAATGATCATGTGGTCGAGAAGCATGTTGAGAGGTATGGTGAATATAATCATCTACTCACCTATTATGCAGCTCAAGGTGTGAAGTAGCACGTCTCTCATTGTGTTGCTGCCTATACTCACTATGGGGAGGTAATTTTGATTGAGCCAATCTATTTGATCGCTCTTCACGCTCCTTTAGATCAAGGAGATGCTGCTCTTCTAGGCGGTGTTCATATAATCATTGTTGGTGCAACCATTGTTATTTTGTGCTTTCTCATTCTATGTTTTCTAAATGCTCATGCTCAATGCATAAATCCTCTAATTGATCTTGGAGTATTTGTTCTCTCTGAATTGCATCTGACCTATGTGACCGATTTGATCAGTTTGCTATGTTGGGTCTATGACTCTGCAACTCCATGCAAGGGTTCTTGTTTACTTTGAATTGCACAACAAGGTTGGCAACTCTCTTCCCTCGATGAGTCGAGATTGCATTGATATTATGCTCTTCCCTAGGGGTGTAACCCTCATGCAAGGATGTTGTGGGGGTGCCACGTGTTCATTGGGAACACTCACCATGGGTACGGATAGGATGCAACTGAGTTACAGTTCCTTCATCCATGATGTATTCTTCAATGGATCTATTAGATCTATGAGGGGTACGATCATGATATATGCTACCATGCTCAAATGTCCCATGTTGGGATCTTCTAGCACCTTGATCTAAGAAGTCAAGGTGATGGGTCTTCCAAGGTTGGGCAAGAGGAGTTCCTTCCTTGCCAATACTATGGTCAGACAACTGACATCCCCCATGTTCGGAAGGATTTGGCATTACAATGGGCATGTGAATGGTTGCCTTCCCTCTATCTTGCCCCTCATTGGGCTGATTTGAACTCTCAGTGTAATGAGATGTGGTGGGTCTGGAAGTATTCTCGTTTAGGTCACGAGAAGATCTGGTGTTGGTTCTCCTGAGTGGGGTTTCTTGGTGAGATCCACTATGAGTGGTGTTGTCTCCCCTGAGACTACCTAAAGTTTGTTCAGGTATGTTTTGGGTAGGTGTGTTACCTCTAGGGCGGTCTGGGCCCTCTGGTGCATTGGGTGCAACCTCAGTCTTAGATCGGGGATGACCCCGTGTATTGACCATAACCTTGTGAAATTTGACTTCCAAAAAATGTTGTGGGTGTTATATACCAAAATGATCAGCATGATGAGCTGATCGCAATGGGCTATGACTCCAAAAAGTGACTTTCGGGTCAAAATTTTGTATTTTTGAAATAATTGGCCAACCGGGGCCCATGGGGAAATGCCCACTTTTAGGAAATTTTAGGAAATTTTGAATCATGAAGAGTTAGGACTCAAAATTTTTTGTGAGAGGTGCACAAGGGGCTAACTAAGACAACAAAATAAATTTGGCAATTTTTGGAGTTGTCTAGCCCATTTTATGACTATTTTAGTGCAGTTTTTCCCTATTTTTAGCTTCAAAAATAGAGTAATCATAAAACCAAAATAACTTTTTTGTTATAGCTCCGATTTGCATGATTCTCGATCCATTGGATGCAGAATCAAAAAGTAGTACTTTTTTTTCAATAAATTTCCTTGAAAAATTAGGGTTAGGGTTTGGTCCCAGATCAAGGATCTTAGGTTGATTACCCAACAATAAAGAAACACACAAAGTAGATAATATGATTATCTCTTTTATAGATTAGATGTGTGTCCTAAAACTGGTTTTAGTGTGTTTCAGATGTGTTGTTGCTCTTGCTTTCTTGTTCATGTTTTGGACTTAGAATGAGGGAACTCAACCATAGTGGTGACTAGGAACACTAGTGCCAAACATGATTTCTCAAAAGAGTCTAGGGTACACCGCTTAAAACCTAGTGGAGGGTTCACCTAGCTCTTCCACTCTGAATCAATAATTGCTCCAACAGTGGGAGACAATTTGAACACAAGTGACCTACACCAACTTAAAGGAGTTCCCTATTCTATCTAAGGATATCTAGGGGGAAAGTCGGTGGAAGGAGGTGAATTCCAATGTCACCGGTCTGAATTGGGGGTTGGTGATGAAATCCAACCTTACCAATGTTATTGTAATACGTGCAAGTGTGTGGGGTTATTTTTAGATTTTTGAAATAGAAAGTGATGCATCAACCAACATTCATGACTACTTTCCTACATGCCTAAAAAGAATGTTTATCTTTAGAAATATGCATATCTAATTTAATCTAAATGATTTTTCATATAATGCACTTCCTACTTTGTGAATTGAGGCCACTGGTTGGGCCGCATGCAAGCAAACTTAAAACACAAGGGCCTAGACCACTGGAGACTAGGGCAGACCTCAAAAACAAAGGCCCACTGTTCCTAGCAGTGACTAGAGAAAATTTAAAAGAAATCTAAGAAACATAAAATGCAATTTTCTTTTTCCATCCATCTTTATTTTTTCCTAACTAAACAACGTGATTTAAGCTTGTTGTTTTTAGAAGAAAATTGCAGAAAAAAATCACAGAGAATCAAGAATTTGTACCAACCTCAAGTCCTCATCTGATGATGACCTGGTTGACATCTGTCTCTAGTTTTCTGCTAGCCGTTGTCAACCAGAGTGGTTTATTATGGTCATTGACTGTAGGAGTGGCTAAGATCTGCTGGTCGCTATTGACCAGAGTGGCCAAACCTATTGGTCGTTGTCGACCTAAGCGGTCGAACCTACACATAGAAAAATTGTAAATATCAATAAATCGACAAAAAATAAAAACTTGGTGGGGGTCCCATCGTGATCGCCATTTGTGTGACCCTAGGAAGCATGCACCACACTTACCCTACTTGCAATGTCATTATTATATCAAATGAAAATAAAGAAATGACAAGCACATATAATGCAAAAGTAATAAGCAAAGCAATATTCTTTTATTAATGTTTCTAGATCTTGGTTACATGTACGTCCCTCTGAGGGATACTCTTTTTGATACAATAGATTACAAGTGGGATAATCGATGAATGTATCCCCTACAAGGGGATGGTGAGCCTTCGTAGGCCTCTCGATCTCACACACCAAACTATTCGAGGGCTTACAGATACCTCCTTCTCCTGATCTCATCCTGGAGGGATCTCATGCTCTGGATGCTTTGAACCAATCCTATGAACCTGTATCTACGGGTAAGGAAACAATAGAGCACAATAAGTAGTATGGGTCGCCTCTCCAAAGGAGGCTCTTATTAGAAAATCTGATAAATAAGATAAATGATCATGATAATACTGAAATACGAGCATAACCCGAATAATAAATGCATGGAAAGCTAAGAAATACGAAGTAAATGCGTTAATGAAATCAGATTTGAGCTATGACTAATTAATAAATCAAGCAGTAATGGATCTAAGCTAAAATAATGAGAAATAATGTCTAATGCCCTAAAATATGCCTATGGGCCACTATCCAAGATAGCGGCCATGAAGTAAGCTCTTCTCCTCATGAACTAGGGACTATAGCACTATCCTCCTTGCTCTAATTGATGTTCAAGGGTCACCTATTGTGTCTCCTACACTAATTGGTGGTTGGGAATGATGGATCTGAATACTGATGCATGGACGTGGCTCAATCGGATGGTGCTCCAATGCTCCTCAAAGGGGCATAGATTGACTCTCCATTTTGATAGGGCTCCGTTGCACACAATTTGAACTCTCTTTATATCTTTTTCCTTCCTAGAAGTCTGCATATGTAGCCTTCCAGGTTTCAGATCTAGATCTAGGGCTTGGCTTCCTGGGGAAGCCAAGCTCCAGATCTGCATGCCAACTAACTGTACCAGAGGGAAGGTTCACTATTGACTTGGCATGGAAGGGGCAGTTAGGAGGAACTCTGGGAGTTCCTCATCGAGATCCCTTTGAAATGCATGCAAACTGTTGTTACTACCCATGATTTGGGCAATCCCTCATGGTAGTTCATGTTTTAGTGCTAGCTATTGTCATCAATAGTGGCTAGTTGTGGCCACTCTCAGCTTGAGCAACCAGGATTGGTGGTCACTCTGGTTGATAGCAACCAAGCCTAAATGGGCTATAACTACCCCTTTTGAGTGGTTAGGACCACTGCTAGCTCTTGGAAAGGTCCAAGATCAGTCATATGGTCTACGGATGTGCCCATATGAGTAGTCTCCTAAACATGATGCATTTTAGGTGTCTACAATAGTTACTCATGAAAGATGTTGGAAGTACCTTTGCATATTTTTGTCAAATACAATGATGATTCATTGTGATCTATGGATTATTGAGGGTGATTTTAACATGATTTTATCACCTTTGGAAAAGAAGGTTGGTATTCTAGGATGGTCTAAATCAATTTAAGATTCCGCTTCATTTGTCAATTCAAATGACCTTTGAGATGCTAGTCCTTCAAATATACATGGGATAATAGATGAATTGGATAAAATCATATAATATAAAGACTAGATATATTTTTTCTATCCAATAAATGGCTGCAAATAAAGTATATAATCTCTTCAGATATTTTAGTGCAAGCAATATTAAATGACAAACCCATTTTTTTAACTTGTGATTTACATGATAATGGTAATTTAAATCCACTTTCCTTCCAGAGTATGTGGCTCCAAGATCATAATTTTTCAATATGGATATGTTATGGTGGGATGAGTCAAAATTTGAAGGATCATGTATGTATAGGATTGTTCGAAAGATGAAATATTTTAAGGAGTAAATTAAAATTGGAATGACATATCTTTTGGCAACATTTTTAAAGAAAATAAAGAAATTGAATCCAAGCTCAAAACTTTAAAAGAGATAGTATAAATTAATGGAATAGATTAGGATTCCTATCTGGAATAATAAAAAAAAAATACTTTGTGATCATCATAATGCATTGAAATAGGAGGATTCATTTTGGTTTCAAAAATCTAGAGAGAAATGGCTCAAGCAAGGAGATAGAAATTAAAAACAAAAAACTCATGTTACCACAAAACCAATTTTTTATTTTCATCAATTCAAAAATATTTTATCTATAGATGGAAGAAATACTAAGGATGAAGAATATATAAGGAAATAATCAATTAATTATTTTAAAAATATTTTGTTAGATACTAGGCAACATAGGGAGGTACAAGTTATTTTTTTTGCAAGATATTCCATCAATTATCACATAGGGATAAAAAAAAATCCTGATGAAGAAGATATCTATGGAGGAGATCCATGAAGCAATTTTCTCCTTCCATATTAACAAGGCACCTAGCCCTGACGAATTTTCTATAATTTTCTTTTTAAATTTTTGGGATTTATTTAAGAGTGATATCTTAGTTGTGTTTGAAGAGGCCTGGAAAAGGAAGGTAATAATGAGTGAGATCAATGCCACTTTTATTAGGTTGGTTCCTAAGAAAGTCAAGATAATACATTTTTAAAATTTTCATCCAATAAGCCTATGTAATATGATTTATAAGATCATTTTAAAACTTATCGTAAGCAGGTTGAAGGGCATTCTAGGCTATGTTATCTCAAAGGAACAAGGTGGATTTGTTTGTGGTAAAAAAAAATCGGATGGTATAATTATTACACAAGAGGCCATACATTCTCTTCATACCATGAAAAATATAGGTATGCTTATGAAATTCTATATGAACAAAATATTTGATAGGGTTTTCTAGAATTTTCTACATGCTATTCTTAGAAAGTTTAGCTTCAATTATAGTTGGTTTGAGTGGATTAAATGTTTTTATAGCACTACAAAAGTTTATATTTTGATCAATGTTTCTCCTACTAATTACTTCAACTCATCTTGTGGACTTTGTTAAGGTGATCCACTTTATCCTTATCTATTCATTATTATTATGGAAGCATTAGGAAGAGTTTTTTCAAATTTAAAATTAGAAGGAAAAAATAAAAGGTGTTCAAGTTGCAAAAATGGACCCTTCGAATATCATCTCTAATTTGTTGATGATATTTTTTTTGTGTCATCTCTTAGTCATTTAGGCCATGGAATTTAATTAAATAGTATCATGGTATGATAATGCTACTAGACAATTGGTTAATACTACAAAATATATAATTTTTCATTAATATTGCCCTATATTTACAAAAAATTATTGTGATTATTTTAGGGTTTAAAATTAAAAAAATTCCAACAACCTACTTGTATATTCCTTTATCTATTAGAGGAAATAAAAAGGAGCTTTGGGTCTCTTTTCTGGATAGAATGAAAGCTTACTTGGTAGGTTGGAAAGGTAACTTCTTAACCATGGAAATAAGGCTACAACTCACAAATACTACATTGCAATCCATTCCTATTTATATGATGTCACTTTAAAGATTTATAGTAGGTATAGCATTAGAAATTGATAAAATTCAAATAGAATTTCTATGGAAAGGTTATGAGGAAAAATCTAGGTTTCCTCTTTGTAAGTGGGATATTGTTTGCAAAGGAATTAATATTGGAGGAGTAGGCTTGCGGAATTGTAGACTTATAAATTTTGCATTAGGAGAAAGGATTGGATGGAGATCATTTAGAGATCAAGGAAAGAATTGGGTGAAAATATTAATTCAATAAAAAAATATGTTCTCTTGATGCAATAAAATTATTTAGTAAAATAACTCTACCCAAAGGATCATCAACATGGAACTTCATATCAAATAATTTTCAATTGATAAAGAAACCTATTAGGTGGTCACTCAATGAGGATATTTATGCAAATTTTTGGTTTGATGCTTGGGTGAAGCCTTATCCTCTTATGTTTGCCTCAAAATAATAACCATTGGATCAAGAATTCCTAGAATATAAAGGTCCAATGGTCAAAGACTATATTATTATTAGCAACACCTCCAAACCATGGATTTCTTTTAGTAATTTAGCTGAAGGAAAGGAATCCAAAGAAATGCAAATGAACTTCAAAAGATGCTTCAAGAGTTTTGTTTGTCAATTTTTATTCAAAAGAATGAGTTGGTTAGGAATTTATCAAAGGATGGTGAATACTTGTTCAATTTTAGATTTGAATATTTAGAACAATCAAAATTTTCTTCTCCTAATTTTTTCCTTGGAATAATGTTTGATCATTAGAGGATCTCCCTAAGGTCTAAATATTATTTTGGTTAGCAGTTCAAATTAATATTCTTATAGGATATATTCTATAAAGAAGAGAATAGTATGGACCTTTTATATGTGCCTTGTGTGAGAAGGATTTAGAAACATCAAAAAATTTACTTATTCATTGTATCTTTGATCACACCATTTTGGGTTAGTGTTGGATTGCATAATCCCAACCTAGTCTATACCCCTAATATATCAAATATCAAAAGTCTAGATGAATTTAAGAGGTCTCGATAATTTTAATAAAATTATGGGGTTATTAAAGTCCAAATTTTTTTGATAATGAGTTACAATGAGAACTTCAGTCCTAAGAGTCATTATAGCCTTAAAAATTCCATGTTATAGTCCTTGTCCCTATGTTTTTAAATATGAATTTTCTAAGGTTTATAATCCCCTATCGTCACCCACTCCATTTTTCCATTTCATTCATGCAATCCTTTCCATATCATATGATATCCCCTTATCATTTTATTAAACCTATAAATTTTCATCCACATCATCGTTGTAATCCTAAGTTCAAAATTTCTCCACTTAACATTTCCACCGCATAAGTCATTAGTTCATAAAATCCCTTTCACAAGTTATTATTATGTCCTCATATCATTGCTTTGATATTTCCCTAAGTTTTTTGTCATTTTTATCCGTATTCTAAACCTATGTCATCATCAAGGTCTTTTTCATGGTCTAGTCCTAAGGTTAGTCTCCCAAAATTCATAAAATCAAATTTCTCAACCTTCGTCATTGATCATAACCCTTTATTGATAATTTATCAGTGATGGTGTTAAGTTATAAAAGATAGTGCTAATCAAGAAAAAGTGAACAATCCTATTTATCCTTTATTATAATCCTCCATCATTGGTCAATCAAATATTGTGTCGATCAAATGGTGATAGCACCAATCAAATAAAAATAATTTCTCACCCATTGCTGATGAATAACCTCCATTGCTTATGTATCAGTGATAACACCAATTAATATTTATGGTTTTATTTTTCTCATGAAGGGTATAATTATGAATTAAGGGTCTAGGATTCATTCAAAATAAATCCCCCTTTCATGATCACTCCTAAGTTCTAAGTATCACATAGTGTCTCGAAGCTCTATGAGTTAATATACTATGTCATTCCCTGAGTCCTAACAAAATAATTTCCTAAGTTGTCTTCACACCATTCGATGCCACTAAAGCCTCTGCTATGGTATCATCATAATATTAAATCATTCAAGTACATAAGGGTAACATTCTCAAAAGTGTAAAACTCCTATCACCGATGTGAAACCTTCATTATCAATGCATCAACGATGATGCTAGCTTATTAGCGATAATGTTAATTGAGCCCCACCAAGTTCTTTGAGTAACATAAATTCATAAAATCCCTAGGTCTTAATTCTAAATATGTTCAAGGTATCTTCATCACTCATCCAAACCCTTCATTATCTATTCATCAATGACAATGAAGGATAATCAATGATGGCCTAAATTAATGAGTGATAGGAGCATTGTATCACATTAATCATGTCCCTCATTATCATTAAAATTCATTAATATTATGTCCTCCATAGGGCTTTCAAGGTCATAAAAATTCATCATTATTCCCCCTTGAGCCCCAAAGTAATGTAATCTCCATATTCTTAAAGGTATGTAACCACTATCGCTGATAAAAATCCTTATCATCAATTCATCAGCGACAACACTAGCCAATCGGTAATAGGTCATCATTGATCATAATAGATAATAGGTCATCATTGATTACTTTTATACATATATTACATATTTTAATTGCTTTCTCTCATATCATCCATTATCAAAATCCAACACTGGTATCAGATTCATGCTAGATCAGATAGGAATAGAGATATCCACAAGAGAGATTGAGAGGAGAGAATTAAATCTCAATTCTAGAATTTCTAAGATTCCATTTGGCTATAGTATTTCCATATAGTTGTAAAAAAACTCATGAAGCTACCCGGACTGCAAGGACATTCATTCCACTAGATTGACAAATCAACTAGTGAAGATTCATCACTTAGAATTTTCTTCCACTAAAATACTAATATTATGTTATAGGAGGAGATTTGAAGAAATTTGGGAAGCTTCCTATAGATAGGAAGAATATCATCTTCACAATTAATCTAGCACCAAAAGAAACCAATGGAAGAAGAAAAGATTCCAGGAACCTAAGGGAAGTCTTGTTGTAGACCTGTACAATTCAAAAGAAGAAAAATTCATAGGATACTTGTTCCAGATTTAAGGAAGAGACTCCAGAGAAGTGTCTAGGATAATATTGGAGGTTGGTGATATCCATTGAAAAACTACAAGTAGCAGACTGAAGAGACTTCAAAGAAGAGTCCTGGTGAAGATAGGATATTGGTTATCTCCATTGAATATTGAATACTTCACCCTGAAGGAGTAGAAAAAATTAGCCTGAGAAACTAAAGAGACCTCCAAGAGATCTTATTGAAGAACTTGTAGTTTTGAAAGAGAGATAATGACTAGCAAAATACATGTTCTTGAAGCAGTATATTTTAGAGACCCAAAAGGGAGATCTCATTGCAACACTTTCATAATAGAAGGTTGAATGAAATATATTATTAAGAAGACCATAGAAGTTGTAATATTGAAGATCTTGGAGAGGTCTCAAGGAGAAACAAGAAAAAGGCTTGATGAACCTCATTAAAGGAGTTCCTAGAAGAACTCATTGGATAAATTCACTACCAAGGGGAAGCTCCTAATAGTGAAGGAATTTGGATAATTATTTTCATCCTACAACAAGCTCAAAGGATAAGAATTTGGAAAGTTTATCAAATATTTGAGGAGACTAGTGAAGACCTAAATACTTTTATATTATTTAGAATAAGGCCATGTTTAAAGTCAAAATTAGAGAAGGAGGTTGAAGGAGAACACATATAGAATAATCCTACCAAATCCAAGATATTTGGATATTGCCTTTTATAGCTAAGAAGGCACATTTCAAATATAGGGGTTTGTTGAATCTACAACAAAATATTAAAGGTTTCATAGATTCAATTTACTACGATTCTAAACAACAAATTGGTGAATCTATTCATCAAGATCTACATCATCTTTAGAGATCGTTAAAGGTAAGCAACTTAGGTACAAATATTTCATTACTTGAATACTCATATTTATATTGTTACTTAGCTTCATTAAGCATCTTGTTAGAATTAAATTTGCAAGAAGGGTTCATATTATAGTCTTCGAGAGAGTGCAAAAATATTATTTTAAGGTTATTACCTACACATTAAAATAGGATTTGGATATATTTTGACATTCATATTCCTATTACCTAGTTACAAAAAATAAGACTATATTAGATTGCAAATATTATAGAGCATTTTTGAATTCTTTAAGAGTTATAACTAGTGCATATTACAAGTTACTTTTAAGGAGTAATAAGGAGATTGCAATTGCACTATATTAGTTTCTCTTCAATCTTATTAGAATTGCACTAAGAATTTTTAGTGAAAGTGAAAATTAGTGCAATATTAAGCTATTCTAAGGTCATATTAGTTGCATGGTTATTATCTTGGATTCATTGTTATATTAACCAAGAAAAAGAGAGAGTTATCTAGTAAAGAAGACAACATCGAATCATCCCTTACCTACAAAGGAAGAATGCAAAGAAGCCACCATCAAAACTAGTAGAAATAAATCTTGCAAGAAGAGATTTGAAGATCTCAGACAAAGGTGCAAATTCAAGGTATTCTATTCTAACTATTATAAATCTATTTACATCAGTTCCTTGAACCATAATATCTTGTCCTACGTAGCAAAATATTACAAAGGTTGAGTGTATCAATGACACATCAATGCAAACAAGACTCATCACAAAGCAACCAGTAGAAGAGTACTATTCAAGCTAGATAGAAGAGTTAAATGGCTCACATTATGATGTCTAAAGACTCCCTCATCAACCATGAAATCGAATGTACACAACAAGTAAAAAAAAGCACAAGGTATCAACACAAAATAGTAATTATCTATTGCATAGTACAAGCAGTATATCACAAAGGAGCTATTGCTTATCTATGTTAGGTATCATCTATTTCACATTGCAAAGGTAGTGCTCAAGATAGCATATTAAAAGCATAAAAGGGTAAGGTATAAGGTAGAGTTAAAGGTGCAATACCCAAGACCTCACTTAGAGGAATCATCCTTCAGGAAGGAACATCCAAATATACCCTTGGAGTCTCATAGAACCACCATTGCAATGCCTAGAATCATCATAGTTGGAAACAACATTTGGATATCACAGCTTGCACTCATTGGCAAGAAGGAGAAGCATTCAAAAGTGTTGGAGTAAACTATAAATAGCTTGGACTAATTGGTAATATAAGGGTTATAAGGATTTTGGAGACACCTCTACATGCAAAATAATGTGTGCCACTTATCACACTAAGGTGCCTATTATTTTCTCTTACGCCTATCCTGTAAGATAACACTCAAGATGAAATAACGCTTGCCTTGGAAGCATTAAGAGGAATCATTCGAAGGATGAAATGATTGTAATTATTTTGAATGATAAGTGTTACATATTAATGCTCACGAGAAGACTACAATGGTTTTACAACACCTACACACCTAAGTAATTATTATACCAAGTATCAAAAGCATTAAGGAGGAATAGTAACGTTCCCAACATTCGATAAAGAGATAAAACTATTTATAGGTAAAATTGGAAGGTGCTCCAAATATGATTCAATATACGCATGTATGAAGGAAGAAGCATGTAGTTACAGTGCTGAATAATTTATACACAATGATATCAAAGGCTATTAAATGAGGTCAAATACTTTGACAAGATGTTCATTGAATATAGAGCATTGAATTCTCAACATTTTCCATCGAATACAATGCTTGAAAAATATTTTGGAGTAAATATAAGGTTTATTGCATGCAACATTAGGTAAAATCAAACTAATTACTTGATTTTTATTAATTTTTAAAAAGAGTTATAAGGTGAACCGTTAAGTTTAATATTGCATTGTAGTAATACAAATCAATCAAGCATTAGTAAGTTATAAATAAATTTCATATTCCAAGATATAATCATTGAAGTGCATATACATATTACAATATTTGCAAACAACCAAGTAGGAGATATAAGGTTGTCAACCTTGGTAAACTTAAATATCAATTTTCAAACATTATTATCATTATTTTCTAACATTCCAAAGTAGGGATTTATAAGATATACTACACCAAACTATAAATACTTGGAAATTAGAAAACTAAGTTATTGAATAGAAAAAATATATTGCTTATATATAGAGTTGTAATTAATTGATTATATTTGTCTCATATTCACATTAAGGGGAGAAAATAAATCTAACCATAGAAAACTTTAAATTTATAAGGGCATAGCTCATTAGCAAAGATAAGATAAAATAGAAATTTATTATTGATTTTTCAAAATATTATAGAATCGACTCAAAAGGTGAACTATTACTTACTAAGCACTTTATCAAACTTATAGCACATTCCAATCACTAGGGAGACATAAGAAATCCTACAAAACCTAAGTCTAGAAAGTTTTTATCAAATTGATTCATATACTCTAAACTACGGAGTCATAAGGTAGTCTACAACAAAGGATCCATCAAAAGTATTCTTAAAACATAAAAGATCTAAAACTAAGAAATATGTCTACCTCAAAGGATACAGTGAACAATGACATGAACAATAACATTAGAAAGGAAAGAGCAAGTGTCATAAAAATTGGAATCAAGAATTTACTTATAAATTTTGAAGGAGACTTAGACCTTACTTTAAAAAGGATTCATAGTGAAGCTTTAAAATACAACTTTGAAACCATGGAATATTATCTACATGCTCAACTCACTAAAGAAATTGATAATATAAAGAGTGGCATTCAAATTCCTTTAGAATTTGGTAGCATATTATACATGGCACTACTTACATTCAAATGTTATAAGGATGATAATGTAGAATAAAGAGGATTGAAATAATTACTTAAACTAAAAAAAAAGGATGAATCATACCTAGAGAAGATATTTCAATCTTCATATAGTATTGATACTTTAAGTTCTACTAACACAAAATCTTATCATGATGCCTTAAGTGTTTGTTTAGAAGCTTCTATACAGAACCTGGAAAATGATAAAAATGATAAAGGCAAAGAGAAAATATTCTTATAAGAATCAGGTGATAGTACATCTACCTATGAAAGTATTGACTCCAAATATGATAATAAAGAAGAAGAAGAAGAGGAACCAAATCAAGGAGGTATACAATGCAATATGAATTAAAGATAATATAAAAGACCATATCATGCAGAAGAACTTTTGAATATCGAAGATACATATTGAAGACTAAAGTCTTCAATACCCAAATAATGTAATACAAGGATATTAGAGTATATTACATTATTTAGGTACATGTCAATGTACCATCTTGGGTACATTATTATATTAAGGGTTTATCTTAGATTACTTGACAAAGAAGTAATAAATGCACAAGTGTTAATGTGAAATGATGTAAATATACAAGGAGCCCACTTGTATATGAGTCATACAAAATGTAGTTAGGAAGAGTAAGGGCCAAGTTATTTATCTTCTTATATAAAGGTCCTAGGAGCAGCATATAGGAGCGACATATAGAAGAAGTATATAGGATTATCATAGGGGATATTACTATAGAGTAGTGAGTAGGTATAATGTAGTCTCCATTATAGTTCTGAAGTGTTCATTTCCTCAATTACATTACATTGTACTATTTTTACAACTTTCCATTAATAGCATATTTTAGCATTCTTATAGAATTCCATTATCTTACTTTTTTACATATATTACATCTTATGATTTCTTTCTCCCATATCATACATTATCAAAAGCCAAGACTAAATATTTTCAAATCTAAGAGACATAATTATACAGTCATCATTTGATGAAATGGCATCCCTCAACTTGGCCCTATATAAAAGGGGACACTATTTTGAAAGCAAAGAGAAGATTTCAACACCAAAGGTGGAACCGAATGTGTAAGTAGGAGGCTCTAGAGGGAAAAGTGGGTGGTGCAATAAAGTCCTTTTTAGCAACGCTAAAAAATATAGAAATTTCAATAAATATAGACAATTGCTTGTGCTCTGGCAATATGTCTAACTTGGAAATGGCCATGCACCCTGGTAGAATATAGTTATAGAGGCATCACCCCGACATAATATAGTAACAAAGGTACATATTTGTTAGTAGTTTCCTTCATTTGTGGACCTCTAGATCTCTCTTTATTTTCTTCCTTTCCTTATCCCCAACACCTTAGTGTTGCTCCTTCTCACTCGCCTATAAATACCCCATATTTTGCTTCTTTTTAGGTATCTTCTCTTATTTTCTCATGGATTTTGGGATTATATGTGCCCTCCCACCATCATTTTATTTGTAATATGAGGTTCATATTTGTTATCATACCACATTCACTCCTTTTTTGGTTGTATTTGTACCCTTCCATTATCTTGGACATATCCCTTACCTCTTTTTCCAGTGCATCAGTTAGACATATATTCCACTTAAGAAGGTGTTCCTGGAGAGAAAAATCCACCTAAGTTTCATAACTTTTAGGCAAGAGATATAATAATTTGAACAAACTACTAGAAGAGGACAAAGGTGAGGTTAGCACTAGGTCTACCATAGAAGAAGCCAAAGGTGAGGTCAACATTGGGCCTACCATAGAATAATATGAAGAAGTTAAGCCAGTTGTAGGGCCAAATTAAAAACAAACTCTTTTTGAGGAAGTTAGAACCAAGGAAGTTGAATCATTGGCCCTTAGTAATAGATGGTATTATTTTAGGATAGATGGTAGTATTTCATGAATTTTGATAGCTTGTGACAACCTAAATCTTTGCTATAACACACTTAAGAAATAAAGGTAAGGAATAGCTCTAGATGGATACATCTGTGATGCACATTCTTAACTAAATTTTGGCAATTCAAATTATAAAAGTGGCATCTAGAGCCAAAATAATCATCAAGCAATATAATAACAAAATTTTCAAGAGATATTTTTAGTGTTTTGTCCAGCTCGATTGTATTTTCTTCGTGGTATTTTTCTTTAATTTCTTATTTCTTCTCACCTTTGTGCAAGGATTATCAAGAGCATAATTAGCTCCCTTAAGATCATTTTTAGGAGTTGTATTGAGGAGCTGGAGTTTTCATGTCACTAGAATTAGAAAAAAAATAGCATTACCTTGTGACATCATTTGAATAAGATGAATCATGTGTTATATTTTTGTGAGACCTAAGCACATTGTTGGGATCTACTATGTACTCATCAAAAACAAGATATAATACAAATTCTAGTTCCTACTCTTTGACAATTTTATAAGAATTGTGTGTTGTGTTGCTTGTTTGTGTATTACATCATTTGAATTCACAAATAATTATTTCTCTTCACTGATTTAATGTCTATGTTTATTGCATAATTTGAATGAATGTGGGCATGTTATTTATCTTATTTATTTTTCTTTCTAATTCAAAAAATTGATTAATCTTTGCTATAATCACCCAATGGAGAAGACACTAGTCTGCTACTTAAAGCTAAGGCTATGAGTGTTATAATAATCTTGGTCATCATAAATTTTATCATAATTTTCTTATTTAATCTAGTTAAGCACCTAATACATAATTTTAATTAATAACTGAGCTCCTTGTGGGGTATCCTGACCTGACCTATTATGTTATAATTTTGTGTGTAAAATCCATTTCTAGGTCAAAGAGGCAATTCCACCAGAGCTTGTATTTCTTGTTGTGATCCTAAAAATTTGGGTAGCATGATAGATAACTTAAGGATACGTAAATTTTCCATAAAATATTTTTGGCATAATTTTTTGGGATCAAATTTTTCGTTATTTACATATCAGTTTTCTTAGTTCATCACCCTATGAATTTTTTTGAATTTCAATGTATGCCAATCCACCAAAATTGTTTCTAGGAATGACTATTTTAAAACATTTTCAAAATTTTCCTAGTTTTTTTAATTTTTTAATTCACAACTTGCTAATGTGAGTACTTTTTAAATTCTTCTATTATCACTCATGGGTATCTCTAAGATTCTTTGATAGATTGAGAGAGCATTAAGGTTTAGTAATCTTAGCTAGAGAGAGATTATTTTCACGCCATGGTGCTAGTGATTCAAAACTAAATGAACCCAAAGAAGATTCAAGAATCTGATCTAGCACACATGAGAAGAAGTGGTAAGAAACTCTATTAAGAATTCAAAGACCTAGATATATTTATCTATAACTAAAAAACTCCTAGTACGTAAAATTCAGGTTTACAACACTAAATCATATTATAGAAGTAGATATTTTATTAACAGTAATGCTCCTTTAGATAAAGGCTATATTACTTTAGATTATTTTATTAAGAATATTTTGATTTCTCATTCTATTGTAAGTGTCATTGTTACTACCATATTTATAACCATCATGGCCAACATTCCTCTATATCATAATAATTAGAATAATTAGAACAATAAGAATAATCATAACCTCCAAAAATGGAGAACCAATAGATATAGGTATTTTTCATTTATCACTAGATTTGCATGACCTCCCTAGTAAGGAACACAAATACTTACCAAAATTTCAAGATAATAGTGTTGTAATTGGAGAAGAGCATATAACAAGTTTCATGTATGAATTAGATAGTCTCAAAGTTGAAGAAGAATATGTAGTCCTCAGGTTATTCCTTCAGAACTTAGAAAAAGATGTTATAGATTGGTTCAATAGCCACCCAAACAATCATATCTCTAATTTCCAATTCATGGAGGAAGTATTTCTAATGAAGTATAGAGAAAGGAAAATGAACAATCATTACTGATTGAATTAAAAACCATGAAAAATAAGAAGAGGGTCTATAGAAGACTTTAATAGGATATTTTTCAAAATAATAAACAATATTCCTACAACTTTGAGACCCAATGATAACCAATCCATCTGCTTTTACAAGAATGCATTTATTGAGGAATTCAATTATGAGTTGAGACAATAAAGAGTCACTACTATTGATTAATGCATGGAAAAGGACATAGAGATCAAAATATATATGATAGATAGTGGAAAATGAAATCACATTCATCTGAGCAATGCCAAAGTCATGTAGATAAAAACTCAAAAGAGTTGGTTTCTCCTTACTAAATAAAACTGAACCAGATCCCTCAAAGAAGTTGTCTAGTTAGTTAACTGAGATTTTTAACACAATGAATAGTAGGCTATCCAAAATTGAAAGAGAAAAAGGAGAAATCCCTAAGTCATCTCAACCACAAAATGATAGTAGTCCTCCATTTAAAATAAACCTCAACAAAAACTAGAATAGAAGCAATACAGATGAAGGAAATAGGAATGGGAATAATAATGGTTAGAGGAAGAAAGAAGGATAGAAGGATATAGATGTAATATTGAACACAATGGTTTCAGCCAACGTAGTCTCCAATTTTCCTTTTTACTACCTTGCTTGTGATGTCCCTCATAATTTGACCAAATGTGGTATATACCTCAATATACATACCGATGTTAATCTATAAGAGGAGTCTAATGAGGAAATACAAGTAAATGCATGTTATACTAAGGATGATGAAGCTAGGGAAGTGAAATTTGAGAAAGACATGAGTGAATTGCCCACTTCAGAAGGAACACCTAATGCCTTAGTTCTAGAGAACATAGAAATTTTAAAAATACCTCAAGATAATCGATTCAAAAGAAGGAATCAAGGTAAATTAGTACCTACAAAAGAGAAAATAGAAGCATTGGAAATAATTCATGTTGTTAACTTGAGAAATAGGACAGTGTTATATAGAACTAATACAAAGGGTAAAAATCAATAGAACCAAAAAACAGTTGAATCCTGATATAGAAACAGAAAATTATTTCCAAAAACAACAAGATTTTACCAAGAATATAGAAAATAAAAGAGTTGAGTTCGATACTGGACAAGAACTGGCTAAACAAAAAATAAATATCACCTTTGAAGAGCTAATGACTTTCAAAATATAGGGATCAAGTGTGTAGGGATTTTGGACTGATAGAACTAGCAGGAAATCATATTTTTAGTACTTCAGTAGCCAATTGTCCAATACCCATAACAAGAACTCCATCATCAAGAATGCCTTTCTACATATCCCTTAGGTATACTTTAGATTTAGGAGACCAATACGTGATTTGGAATTGCATTTTGGATAGCAGAGCATCCCATAAAATTATGCCAAAGTAAATAGCAGACCAATTAGGTCTAATATGCACTAGATATTCTCCTCCCATATTAGTAATGGATAATAGATAGGTACCTTGTGTTGGAGTAATAATCATTTTACTTATCTTCTTAGATCAATAACCCAAGAAATGGATAGTCATGGACATATTACTCATGGATTTAGATCTATTATTTACATTGTTGTTATGCAGACACTGGGTAGAACAATTAGGCGGACCCATTCAATTATACTAGTCATATGCTACCATCCCATTAATAGCTAAAGAACAAGTTACTCTTAGAAGGGAGCCTTTCAATAGGTATTCGATGGAATTAATAAAATATGATAATACCATAGTAAACTTGGTTAATTCTATTGAAGAAAAAGAGATGGGAGTTTATTTAGTTGGTACATCCCATTTCTATTTGAGGTCCTTAAAGTTGTAGAAATAGGTCCACAAACAACAACAAAAGTAGATGTTGAATCCACTAGGCTATTAACATCTAAAATATGGATTATGACTTTTGATGGTGCTAAATTACAAGATAGTGCAAGGCATAAAAGGGAATTACCTAGGGATATCTTATAGATTAGAATTTCCTTGTACTAACAATGTAGTTGAGTATGAAACATTACTGCTAGGGTTAAGGAAGGTAAAATAATTTGGAATATATTACTTAACAATCTATGGAGTTGTAGATCTTATAATACAGTAGGATAAGGTTAAATACCAAATAAAACATCCCAGGTTAAAATAGTATAAGCAAGCAGTATAGGATAAAATAGACAAATTTATTACCTTCAATATATCCTATATCCCTAGGAATGAAAATCATGTAGCCAATTTATTGGTTGTGAATGCATCTAGTGGAAATTACATCAAAATAGATATTGAATACATGGATAGGTTTCCCACTATCTCTATTTATCATCCATCTGTGTTAGATAACAGTGTGTACTTGTAGGTTTTCAAGATGATATTGATATCAAGGATATTATGACCATGCAAAATCACTATTCTAACATTTTGTGTGATGAAGATGAAAAAAAGTTAAAATATGTCATCAGATAACCTGTGGAAATAATACAATTAAAGAAAAATAAGATCTCGAGAGGATTGGTTTCTTTATAAAACCTCTTTGATTATTTCTACAGAGCTCATAGGCCTATTTTTCAAGATTCAAAAGCTAATGAATTCAATATAGGGATAGAGAAAGAACCCAAAATAGTAAAAGTCAATAAAGCTTTGGTAGAAAAAGAAAGAAATCAATACATAAGTTATCTCAAGAATAATATGGAAGCCTTCACTTGGAGTTATGAAGATCACAAGACATTCAACATTGAAGTGATGTCTCACATTATTTCTCTAAAATAAGGCACAAAACCTCATAGGCAGAAACAAAGAAAATTCAATCCAACTTTACACCCTATGATGTAGAAATAAGTTCAAAAATTATTAGATGTAAATATTATCAGGAAAGTTAGATTCTCTTCTTGGATATCTAATTTGGTGCATATCAGGAAGAATAATGGTGACATCAGGTTGTCTGTAGATTTTAAAAATTTGAACAAGAATTCCTTAAAATATAAATATCCACTTTTGAGTATGGAACAGTTGCTACAGGTGGTTGTAGGATTGATTAGAATGTCTCTGTTGGATGGATTTTCATACTACAATTTGATTCAGGTGAATTCTTATGACATATATAAATTTGCATTTACCACTCTTTGGGGAACCTTTGATTACCTCAGGATGTCATTTGATCTTATAAATCGAAGTAAATTTTCAAAGGGCAATGGATTTTACCTTCAAGGGACGTATGTTTAAAATAGTAATGGTGTATCCATATGATATAGACAAATTCTTCAAAAATATAGAATATCATTTCAAGCATCTATCTCAAGTATTTGAAAGATGTAAATAGTTTGGTATCTCTTTGAATCCTAAAAGTGCATTTTTGGAGCCACGTAGGGTAATTTTCTAGGACATGTGGTGTCCAAATAAGAAATTAGCATTGATCCACAAAGGACAGAGGCCACTGCAAATCTCCCCGCACCAAAGAACTTAAAAGGGATCAAGTCATTTTTTGGGAAAATTAACTTCATTCGTAGGTTTGTTCCAAATTTTGCTCAAATCTTGAAGCCCATAAATGACATTTTAAATAAATATGGAAGTATAATATGGACTGAAGAAAAAATTAAGGCTATTCAAAACATAAAATATGCCATCACACAAGTCCCTATGCTGACCTACCCTAAAAATTCAAAGGATTTCAATATTTATTCTTTTACTTCAGAAGATGCTATCGTTGCTATATTATCACAAAAATACCTAGAAAATAATGAAAGGCCCATTGCTTTTATGAGCACTAGAATGAAAGGAGCTCATATAAAGTATACAACAATAGAAAAATTGGCTTTCACTTTGATAAGATCTTTGGATCACTTTAAATGTATATTTGGATCAAATACATAACAATTAAAGATGTCTTCACTCAAAATGAGCATGTTGGCAGTTTAGCAAGATGGATGGTTAAGTTGCAACAGTATGATGTTGAGTTCAAAGTAGTAAAAAATATCAAAGGATAATATCTAGCTAAATACATGGCCACTAAGGGAGGAGAAGACATCAACAATACAATCATAGTAGGAGATACACAACAAAATAGGAAGATGGATAGTCTTGTATATGACTGGTATAAAGATATCACTTTATATTTATAGTCCTTACCATTTCTAGTAGGTCTATCATAGAGAAGAAGTAGGAGCATAAAATAGAAGGCTCAAAGATATTATATCCAAGATAACAAGTTATATTGGAGACACCCCAATGGTGTATTACTACTATACCTTTTTCATAAAGAAGTCCTAGAGATCATAAAATAATTTCACACTAGTTTCTGTGGAGGGAATTTTGCACCAAAGGATACAACAAGTAGCATTATAGGAGTAGGATACAATTGGATTTCCATGTTTAGAGATGTATACATGTTTATTAGGAAGTGCTAAAATTAACAATTTTTTTATGGAAATAAGAAATTATCCGCTATGCCTTTAAATCTTGTGGTGATTGAAGCTCAATTTATTCATTGGGGGATAAATTTAATAGGAGGAATAAATCTGAATTATTCAAGAGGCTACAAGTGGATAATCACAACTACTAATTACTTCACCAAGTGGGTAGAGACAGCCCCATTAAAAAGTTCAACAACTAAAGTGATCATCAGGTTCTTAGAAAAAAAATATTTTGACCATATTTGGGGTACCTAAGAAGTTGATAACAGATAATGGGAAGTACTTCACTTCATTTGAGATGATAGAGTTTTGTGATAAATATAGCATAGAACTAGCCCATTCTGTGAACTACTACCCTCAAGGAAATGCCTTGGCTGAGTCCTCAAAAAATATTTTCACCATCAGGATCAAAATATCACTTATTAAAAATAAGAGAAGTAGGTATAGTGAGCTAAAATATGCTCTATGGGTAGACAAACTTGTTAAAAAGGCTACTAGAAAAGCACCTTATGAGCTAGTTTATGGAGAAAAGGTATTTTTACCCCCTTAGGTGGAAATATTTTCTTTAACTCTAATTATTTAATACCATGAAAGGATGGATTTTTTATAAAGAATATTAGATCAGATCATTAAACTGGAAGAGAACAGGAGAGAAGCTCTGGTAAAGATGACGCAAGAAGCTCTGAAGACAACCTAGTTATTTAAAAAAAGAGCAAAAGGAGTGCCATTTGTAGAAGGTCACCTAGTTTTATACTAGGATCCAAAAAATGATAGGCATGGTTAAAATGAGAATTTTGAGCCTAAGTGGTTTACTCCTCATCATATTACTCAGAAGGTAAACCACCATACTGGCAGGTTACAAGACATGAAAGGAGAATAATTACCCATACCTGTGAATGGTTAGCATTTAAAGTCTTCAACCCTCTCCATGAGGGTAGTAAGAGTTGAAAATTGTATATTTCAAAAAATAAAAATAAAATATAAAAAGGTTATTTAATTATGTCGTAGCCCTTATGTGATTAGGTAGAGGAATGTATTTTCATTGTTTTCAAAATGGTCTACTGCAATTGTTTTCCATTTTTTGAGCCTTAGGTTATTAGGAAAGTGAAGTCATTTTTATCTTGGTTATTTTTTTTTGTCATTAGATTATTAGGAATGGTAGTCAGTTGTGATCATCTTTGCAACATCATTTTTTTAATTTTTTATTTCATAGTTTTAGGTGATTAGGCAGATTTATGTTTGTCCATTCCATTGTAGTTTATTTTTAAGATGATCAACTAGAGATTCTAGAGTTCTCAAGAGCATTCATATATAATTAAGATCATTCATATCCCCTATCCCAATCAAATCCAGTGTTGGATTGCATAATCCCAACCTAGTTTATACCCCTAATTTTTTAAGGTATATCAATATCAAAAGTCTAAGTGATTTTAGGAGGTCTTGGTTGTTTTAATAAATTTATGGGGTTATTAAAGTCTAAATTTTGTTGATCATGATTTACAATGAGAAATTCAACCCTAAGATTCATTATAGCCTTGAAAATTCCATGTTACAGTCTTTGTCTCTATGTTTTTAAAGAAGAATTTTCTAATATAATCCCCTATTGTCACCCCATTCTATTTTTCCATTTCATTCATGTAGTTCTTTCCATCTC
Source organism: Wollemia nobilis (assembly GCA_028583015.1). Classification (NCBI taxonomy): domain Eukaryota; kingdom Viridiplantae; phylum Streptophyta; class Pinopsida; order Araucariales; family Araucariaceae; genus Wollemia; species Wollemia nobilis. Next base: position 746,135 of record JAQPPZ010002533.1, read on the forward strand.
ACCTGATATATCCTTATCATTTCATTAATCCTATAAATTTTCACCCACATCATCATTGTGATCCTAAGTTCTAAATTTCTCCACTTAACATTTCCACCACCTAAGTCATTAGTTTGTAAAATCCCTTTCGCAAGTTATCATTAAGTCCTCATATCATTGTTTTAATATTTCCCTAATATTTTTATCATTTTCACCTGTATTTGAAACCTATGTCATCATCAAGGTCTTCTTCATTGTCTAGTCCTAAGGTTAGCCCTCGAAATTCACAAAATCAAAGTTCTTAACATTTTTCGCTGATCATAATATTTTATCATTAATTTATCAGTGATATTATCAATCTATCAATGATAGTGCTAATCAAGAAAACATAATGATCCTCTTTGTCACTAAACATAATCTCCCATTACTGGTCAATCAATGATCATGTCAATCAAATTTTAACAATACCAAACAAATAAAAACAAGTTCTCACCCATCGTTGATGAATATCCTTCATCACTCATGTATTACTGATAGCACCAATTAATCAATAATGACACTAGTCCACCCATGAAGGGTCTCATTATGACTTAAGTTTCTAGGCCTCATTCAAAATAAATCCCCCTTATGTGATCACTCCTAAGTCCTAAGTATCACATATTGAAGGTTTGTGAGTTAATATTCCACATTATTCCCTGAGTTCTAATAGAATAATTTCCTAAGTTGTCTTCAAACCCTTCCATGCCACTAAGATCTCTACTATGGTCTCCTACCAATGTTAAATCATTCAAGTCCATAAGGTTAATGTTCTCAAGAGTGTAAAAATCTTATCATCGATACAAAGCCTTCATCATTGATGCATCAATGATGATGTTGTCTAATCAGTGACAATGTTAACTAAGACCTATCAAGTCCTTTGATTAACATAAATTCATAAATCCCCTAGGTCTTAAAATTAAATATGCTCAAGGTTTCTTTGTCACTCATTCAAATCCCTCATCTTCCATTCATAAGTACTTGGATGATAATCAACGATGGCCTAAATTAATGAGTGATGGGAGTGTCGTATCACATTAATAATGTCCCCCATTCTCATTAAAATTCCTTATTATTAAGTCCTCCCTAGGGCTACCAAGGTCATAAATATTCATAATTATCCCCTTGAGCCCCAAAGTAATGTAATCTCCATGTTCTCAAAGTTATGTAACCAATATCACTGACAAAAATTCTTGTCAATGATTCATCAATGACATCGCTAGTCAATCGATGATAGGTCATCATTGATCACATATGAATGGTTTAGATAACATTATACCCCTTCAAATCAATAGTGTGCTCTTTACATTTAATACATCAGTGATAGCCTTATCATATTAGCGAATGATCTAAATCTTGCCATGGAAAACAATGATGCAACTTTCATCAAGGATAAAGGAGCGATGATGTCGATTGGTCCATGAAAATAAAAAAGAAATTGAATTATGGCTCAAAGTGCATATGTATTCTTTCTAGTCCTGACAAAATCAAAAGAACACCCATGGGGATCTTGAAATTAGTTGTCCTAGAAAAGTATAATTGATGTAGCACCAATGGGAGTCCAACACAAGAAATAGTAGATCTGCCAAGCCAATTATACTAATTAGTTCTCATGATATTACCATTATAATCATTAGGAATCTACCTAGATCACAAGGATTTGTTTTGAAAACTCAAATGATAAGATCAAATCTCAAAGAAGTCAAGCATTTTATATTCCATAGGCTTCATAGTCCACAAGCAAATCAAAGTCATGATGCTCTCCACTTTGCCTCAGTTTCCCAACATCCCAATCATTAAAAAAGTGCTATTTATCCAAGTTCATTTTAATTCTGGGAAAGACGATTTTGGATCCAAATAAGGTTTGAGAAATGAAAAGAGAAAAATTCTAGAATCATAGGGACAAAGCTAATCAACAAGTTGAGACCTCACAAATAGTATGAAATGAAGTTATCTCATAAGCTAAAGAACATGAATGACACACTCATTTGACGCATAGGTACTAGTTAAAGTTAGCTAAATATTTTTAAATCTAAGAGACATAATTATGCAGTCATCAGCTGACAAAATTTCATCCCTCAACTCGGCCCTAAATGAAAGGGAGGCACCTGATCGAAAGCAAAGTGAAGATTTCAACCCCAAATATGGAGTCGAATGTGCATGTAGAAATGTATAGAGAAAAACATGGATGGTGTAATAAACTCCTATTCAACAATGCTCAAAAATGTAGAAAGTGCAATAAAGAAATATAATCACCTAAGCTCTAGAAATCTATCTACCTTGGAAATGGCCCTATCCCCTAGTATAATATAGTTACAGAGGCATCACCCCAATGTAATATAGTTACAAAGGTATACTATTGTTGGTGGTTTCCTTAATTTGTGTACCTCTAGTTCTCTTTTTATTTTTCTTCCTTTCCCTATCCCCAACACCTTAGTTCTACTCCTCACTCGCGTGTAAATACCCCATATTTTGCTTCTTTCTGGGCATCTTATCTTGTTTTCTCATGGATTTTAGGATTATATGTGCCCTTCCATCACCATTTCATGTGCAATATGAGGTTCATCTTTGTTTGTTGGCAATTTTGGGTACCTTGGGTACATTGCCTTTGCTCAAGTGTAGATGTTGTCATTGATGTCAAGAAGCTCTTAAAGGAATTTTATTTAATGTCAAATAATTTGTAGACATGGAGAGTGAGTTTCCATGAAGATTATTCAGAGCATGGACAGTGAGTTTCCAAGAAGATCTTAGCAGCCCATTTGCAAAAGATCAAAGAAAAAGACAAGTAAGAAAAGGTATGCAACAGGCAAGAAAAACAGTCATGATTTCATGACATGTTAGAGGAGAGAGAAAGCGCCAAACCGAATTTCACGACATGTTAGAAGAGAGAGAAGAAGCTGGCAAAACTGTCGTGATTTCGTGACATATTGGAAGAGAGAGAAGAAGCTGGCAAAACTGTCATGATTTCGTGACATGTTGGAAGAAAGAGAAGAAGTAGGAAAAACTGTCACGATTTTGCAACATGTTGGCAAAGAAAAAGACAAGTGGAAAAACTGTCGTGATTTCGTGACATGTTGGCAGAGAAGGAGAGCAAGATGGAAAGTCTCACGATTTCGTGACATGTCGCATTTTTGCGACTTGAAAAGTGAGAAGGCAAAGAAGGAAAAGTGTCACGATTTGACATAATGCAAGGAAGGTTGTACGAAAAAAGTGTCACGATTCGTGACATGATGCAAAAGAGAGAGTCTATAGTGGAACGTCATGATTCATGACAAGTTTGAAGAGAGAAAAAGTATCAAAAAGTGTCTGATTTTGCGCATGTTGCAAGAAGTGAGAACACGACATGTTGCAAAAATGAAAACCCCATGCCAAAACTCGAAAGAACGATACATGCAACAAAGGGAAGAGCTTGAAATAAGAAGCGTCGCGATTTTGTGATAGGATGAAAGAAAAGCGTACGAATGTAGAAAGTGTCACGATTTCATGACAGGCAGAAGTGAAGAAGCCAATGGATGAAGATGTCGTAATTTTGTGACATGTCATAGTTTCGTGACCGAAGGAAGGAAAAGAAAGCATGACCCATCACCACCAAAAAGACACCAACGAAGGAAGATGTCGTGATATCATGACATGTCACAATTTTGTGACTCAAAGAGGAGAGAGAATGTACGGTGCTAGAAATGTCGCGATATCGCGAAAAAAACAAAAAGGAAGTCTTAAGAAGCAAAAGTGTCGTGATATCGCGACAACAGGTAAAATAAAGTGTACGGCTACAAAGGTGTCACGATATCATGACATATTGTAGTTTCACGAGAAAAGCAAAACAGTAACCACAAAGTTAACTTTGAGAGACAAGTTAGGGTTGTGTAACAAGGTTAGGGTACACACAACTAAGTTTGAATTTTTTATCTTGAATTTACTATTATAAAAGGAGGGTTGTTTCAAGTTTTGAATTATCAAACTTGTGCAAGTTAAGTCTGCAATGTGCAGAGAGCGAGTCGTGTCGAATCGAGTGAAGTGTATGAGATGCAGCCATAACAACACAGATAGCATAGAAGTGGTGAGTTGATGCATAGATTGTGTGAAGACAATGCAACAGAGACCCAAGAAAAGACGAAGGCCGAAGAACGTAGAATTTGGTATGTATTGGAGCATGTTCTAGTCATAACTTGCAAAGAGACGAGACAAGTCTTGGTGAAGACTTGGGTGAAGATCAACAAGAGTGAAAGCTTGTGAACCACTTTTGTGAACCATATTTGAGGACCAATTGAGGATAGAGATTAGTGTAGATTTGAGGATAGAATTGTGCCAGATCAAAGGACTGTGTTTGGTGCAGACCAGAGAAAGAGGAAGAGGACAAACTTGTGCTAGATCGAAGGACTATGTTTGGGCAGACCAGAGAAAGAGGAAGAGAAAACAAGGACGGTTTGGTGGAACGAGAAAGATAAAGAGGACATTTATGCTAGATCGAAGGACTGTTTAATGCAAATTCAAGGACCATTGAGGTAATAGAGTTGAGGAGAGGTCTCAAGAGGGAAGACAGTGTCTTCGTGGATAGAGTTCCATTTTCTAAGGGCAGCGAAGGCAGAGGTCTTCTAGAGGATCACCAGTCAGAGCAGAGCTAGGGGAAGGTATCTCCCATAAACATTGTAATAGGGAAAGATATTCCCAGAAGTTTGGATTGATAAAATTTAGTGAAAGATTTTATCCGTGGAGTAGCCCACTTTGGGTGAACCACGTAAATTGTTGTGTCTCTTTTATGGATGGTGTTTTGTGCATTGCTTTGATTAATGCTATTGATACTATCTATACACTGCATAATATTGAATTGAAAGTTGAATTGAAGGAAAAAGTAAAAAGTGGTCTTATCTGTTCACCCCCTCGGGATAAGCTTGTTTCTTCAATTGGTATCAGAGCAATGCCTTCAAAAATTTTAATAGCTTGAAGGAAAAGCTAGCAAAGAACACAATGGATTATTCAAGTGGCAGTGCAGAACCTATTCTTGATGGATCAGACTTTGGTCTTTGGAGTGCAAGAATGAAGGTTCATCTAATGGCACTTGGGAATGAGGTCTGGGAAGTGATTGAAGATGAGTACACTATTCCTGAACATGGTCCGTATACTAAAGAAGACATGCTCCTACATCACAGCAATGCAAAATCCATGAATGCAATCCTGAAAGGCTTACAAAAGTAGATCACAAAAGTGATTCACCAAGACACTAGTGAAATGTGGAAACAATTAGGTGGTTCATACAGTGATGCAAATGTTATAAAGGCCAAGTTGAGACACTTCAAAGGTATGTTTGAACAACTCCAGATGAATGATGATAAAAAAACACTTAGAAAACCCAAAAACCTAGCTAGCAAAAAAAACCCCAAAAAAAAACAAACTAAAAAAACTCCAGAACTACACCAAAAAAAAAAAAAAAAAAGAGAAGAAAAAAAAAAAAAATAAATTCACCCCCCCTTGTTATCATACAACATCTAATCCTTTTTTGGTTATATCTCATACCCTTCCATTCTCTTAGACATAGCCTTTACCTCTTTCCCCATTGCATCAGTTAGACATATATTCCATTTAATAAGGTGTTCACGTAGAGAAAACTCCACCTAAGTTTCATAAATTTTGAGAAAGAGATATAAAAATTTGAATGAACTACTAGAAGAGGACAAAGGTGAGGTCAACATTGGGTCTACCATAGAAGAAGCCATAGGTGAGGTCAGCAGTGGGTTTACCACAGAAGAAGTTAGAACTAGGGAAGCTGAAAGCATTGACCTTTGGTAATAGATGGCATTATTTTGGGATAGATGGAAGTACTTCATGAATTTTGATAGCCTATGACATCCCAAGTATTTTTTGTAACACACTTAATAAATCAAGGGTAGGGATATCTCCACATGGATACATCTATTATGCACATCTATAACTGAATTTTGGTAATTCAAATTATAGAAGAGGTATCTGGAGCTAGAATCATCATCAAGCAATAGAATAGAAAATTATACAAGAGGTATTCTAAGTGATTTTTCGGGTTGATTGTATTTCCTTTGTGGTATTTGTATTTCATTTTTATTTCTTCTCACATTTGTGCAAGGATTTTTAAGAGCATAATAATACCCCCTAAGATCATTTCTAGGAGTTGCATTGAGGAGCTGGAGTTTTCATGTCACTACAATTAGGATAGAAAATATCATTACCTTGTTACATGATTTGAACAAGATGAAGCATGTGTTACATTTTTGTGAGACCTAAGCACATTTTTGGGATCTGCTATGTACTCATCAAAAAAAAGATATAATACAAATTTTAATTCTTGCTCTTTAGCAATTTCATAAGCATTAAGTGTTGTGTTGCTTGTTTGTGTATTACATCATTTGAATTCACAAATGAAGCTTTCTCTTCACTGATTTAATGTCTATGTTTATTGTGTAATTCAAATGAATGTGGGTATGTCAGTTATCTTCTTTATTTTTCTTTTTGATTCATAAAATTGATTAATCTTTGCTATAATTACCCAATGGATGACATTGGTCTACTACTTGAAGTTAAGGTTGGGAGTGTTATAATAAGCTTTGTCATCATAAAATTTATCACAATTTTCTCATTTAATCTAGTTGATCACCTAATGCATAATTTCAATTAATAATTGAGCTCATAGTGGGGTATCTTGACCCGACCTATTCTCTTATAAGTTTGTGTATAAAATCCACTTCTAGATCAAAGAGTCAAGTCCATCATAGCTTGCATTTCTCATTCTAATTTTGAAAATTTAGGTAGCATGATAGATATCTTAAGGATGCTTGAATTTTCCACAACAATAACATTTATAAAAATATGAAATTATATTGGGTAGCTCCATAAAAAATGAAAGAGTTAATGAAATGTTAAACTAATTATCTAAAATCTAAAGCATTATGTATTCTTTGGAGGATTGTCCCTCCCATTTATTTTTGGAATTTATGGCTTGAAAGGAATATTAGAATTTCTAAAATTAAATACCTAAATCATGCATAGGTTTGGAACCATATTATTGCCTCTCTTGTAGTATGTCTATAAATATGGTGCTCATTATGAGTAGTCTCAATTGCAAAAAAAAAAGTGTTAATAACCTGGCTACAATATTTGAACATGCATGAAAGATTCATCTATCATAATTAAATTAAAATAAAGGATCTACTTTGATCTAGGGTAAAATAAAAATATCTAGAAATTGAGTTTATAAAAATTAAAATTTGATGGTGCTTCTAAAAAAAATATGGAAAAAGTTGGTGAAGGTGGTGCTTTTAGAAATAGTGAAGGAAAAATTCTTCTCACTTAGATTCATATGGAACTTCAACTAACAACTGTTCAAAGGCTAAGGCACTTCTTATAGATATTCAAATTGCAATAGAAAAGTGATGGAAATATATTGGGGATTCACAAATTATCATCAATTATTTTAACAAAACTGGATGTGGATACTAGATTAAAAAATGGCATTATTTCTTATGTTCATTATCTATTACTAGAGGCAATCTCTTGGAAGTGTGAGCATATTATAGATAAGGAAATCAACTAGTAGATAATTTAGCCAGTTGTGGTGTTGATCTCCATCCTAGTAAAATTCAAATTATACAAGACAACTAGCTAAGTGAGATTTTATTTCTTTATAAAAATGATGTCAAGGAGTTGAATGTGGAAACATAGCACTTTTAGGAAGTAGAAGGATATATTTAATAGAAAAAGAAAGGAAATTTTATTTATAAAAAGGTATGCTAGATATGGTTTAATTAACATAACAAAATATGTAATATTTTGGCATTTTTATGGGAGTAGCCCCCAATAGATTTCACATATAACTTATTGAAAGAAAAAAATTATAAACTATATGAACATAGAAAACTTGAGAATTGATTTGTCTTAAATGTTCTTTCCACATTTCTTTATATGTCATATATTAATATTATAAATTTTCATGAATGTTTATTAGATTTAAATATCATTTTTAGTTTTGATAAATTTCATATGTTTTAAGACTAAATTTTGATACTTAGAAGATAACAATGCACATTATTTGTATTACTTTATATTAGAAATGAATCAATGGCCTTGACCATATGAAGATATCTTTAAGTAAGTATTTATGCATTGGATAATATATGATGCCCATTCATTTTATAGGAAATATTAGCTTATTCATTACAAATGTTTTATTTATTGGAAATTTAACTCTCTTTGTATCTAATAATTCTTACAAATCAATCATTGTCCCTATATCATAATTGTTTAAGGAAGAGAGACCAAACATAACATTTATCATTTGTAATAGGATCTAAATTAGTTGATCGATCAGAATGAGTTTATGAATATTATGAAATATTCCTTATTATTGCATCAAGAGGATCTCTTTATAAGAGCATTAACTAATATGTGCATTAAAAATGTCCTATCCACAATCTAATTATATAACTACTCCTCAAACTACATTCAACATTTCATTGCAATAATGTCTAATTATGATTGATTTGGTAGTAGAAGTAATGTATAAAAAAATGAATGTATGACCAAATGGAGCCTCCATTATTGTTTTTTATGAAAATGTTTCCTAGCTAATTAATTTTTAAAATACATTGCCCATCAATATTTCCATACTACCTTAATATCCTTGAATATCAATGTTCTTGAACCTTTGGAGAAAAACTAGATTCTTCTTTATTTGGATAACAATATGATTGACTACTCAAATATGGTATATCCCATATTTAGAAAATATAGTATCTTTAATGAGAGCACAAGACCAGAAAACTTATTGTACCACCTAAAATACATTTTGATACTCAACATATATAGAAGAATTAGAAAAACCACCTTGGTTCTTGTTTATTCTTGTAGCTAGACCACCACCATATGTGAAGAGGTATATCCTAATAAATATATGGTTATTTGATCTCTAATATAATTTGAATCAGATTACCCAACCAATTTGGGTGTTCTTTCCTCCCATAGATCACTCCGATATGCAAAATAGCATGCATATATCTTGAATTCCACTAAGATAATGTAAAGTGGATTTCCAATTTCTATGCCATGAATAAATCCACATAACACATGAAAAATAAAATATCTAACCAACTATAATTTAATACCAAAATTTTCCTACTAAGGAACAAAATCATGTATAATGTATCATTAAACCACAATAACATTCTTTATCAAGTTCATGCTTGAGGCCATATGAGTGTTAACACCATCACATTCTTGAAATTTGAATCATCATAATAAATCTAGTGCTTATCTACGTTGAGAAAAAAATACCTACCTCTAATTTCCAAACATGTAATGTCAAATTTAGGCATCAAATATCCAAATATATCATCTCAAATATATCCTTCAACTTGTTCTTCATAATAAAAATATCCTTTGGGAACTTCTTATGAGAATCAAATAATCAACATAAACAACAATAACGAGGGTTTGAGCACCACATCTATTTTTGTGAAGCTTAAAAAATGAATCATATGTTTTGTTAATCAATAATACTTAGTTTTTCTCTCTCACTATAGCTTCCCATTATTTTTTCTGTGAGCTTGATTATAGATAACAGTATCATACCACCCCTTAAAACTTAATCATGCCAATACTTCTTTATCCACTTGAGTTGAAGCTCCATATTTTATGTAATGGAAGAACAAGTATAAATAAACATAACATAAAGAGAGTGATCATGTACATTCTCCTCCAACTCAATATTATCATTGTGGCCAACATGAATATCTCTTATCCTAGAATTCATTTTTACCTCAAGCTTGTAACTGTAATGATTTTTTCTTATAATTTCCTTGATAGGATACATTCATAAGAGCATGAATAAATATTTTTCATTGATAATACATTACCATAATATAATTAATTGAGTACTCTAAAAAATATGATCAACATTCAATTACAATAACATATAACCATGTGCTATGAGTATCGATAATTGGGAGAGTCTCCCGTTTGGGGACTCTCAACGCCTGTGGGAGTTGATCCACAAGGATGTACAGAATTAATATGGTTTGTTCTTGTTGTCTTTTTTGGGTGTCATTCTAGTCTAGTGGTTTTAGCTTGTTTGGTTGTTTATTTGAGTCCTAGTTGGAAGATCAGTTGTACTCTGTAATCCAGACTTTTTATCAATAAATTTTTACACATTTATTTAAAAAAAACATATAACCATGTTCTATAAAAGAAAAAATATAACATCCCTACTAAATTATGATGAAATTAAAGATAAAAATGTTCAAATATATGTGTATAATTATTTTACATTATATTTTTACCTTCTTCATGTTATGTGTTATTAACATAAGGAGTAGAGCCTCACATTAAGCATAATTGATTTTAAATCTTGAAACTAAATGAATATAATAAAAGAATGGACTATTCTTATAAGAATATTAATACAAATAAAAAGAGTATCTATAACCAAAATTTTAGCTTGTATAATCCTTTGATAAATAGTTACTATTTTATATGATTCATAAAGTATATTTTATTTTCTAAAACAAAAGTAAAATCTTATCTACATAGAGCACCTCTCACAATACACAACAATTGAAAACTTAAATTATTTATTTATTTTTTATAATGGTAAAGATATCATATAGTTATGATTAGTATATTTTAAGAAAGTATTTAATATCACACACTACACTAATGGAAGTAATATATCATTTAGATTGTATAGTAGTTTCCATAAACAAATGGAATCAAACATTACCTAGTACTACTTAACAAAAGGAATATACAAAACAAAATAAGAACATAGAATATGATGGGGTATTCATGGACACCAAATAATTTTCACAAAAGAAAATAAAATTACACTCCAATTGATCATCAAAATATTGGTATGAAGGGGTATATATTTCCAATAAAATATCCCTTAAGGTGAAATTTGTGAGACCAACCCTCAAGAATGAAATATTACAAAAAAATACCGAAGTTTATTTTTCAAGGTTTTCATAGGACCAAAAAGAAAATATGACAAATATAAGTATAAATTTTCTAGTCATGGCCTCAATATTAACTTATCCACCACATATTCTAACATCTCACCTTTATATAAATATGGGACATGGAGAGAGACCCTTACTATGTATCTATATTTAAGGGATAATCTCCTACTCTATGAACCTCCCACATGCACATATAAGTGACCTTGGACATGATCTTAGTTAAGATATTTATTGCCTACTCTAATGAAGTAAAAAGTACCAAATCTAACATCCCATAAGCATGAATCCATATCACAAAGTGCATCCATATATCTATGTGCTTCATCCATAATCCATAGGTATAACATTGGATTATGGATAAGTTGTATCGTACTTTTATTATCACATCAAAGAGGGGTAGGAAAACTATGAGTAATATCAAATTCATCCAAAATCATTATAATTTATCTCATATACTTAGACACCTCATTGGTAGCACAATAACTATCCACCATGAAATACTAAAAAATGATGGATTGGCATCTAGGATAGGCTAGATCCTTAGTAGAACACAAAGCTTATGGTGAACTATCACTCATCCAAATCATATACCCAATAAGAATCTAATAAACCTATTAAAAATAGAGATGATCTAATGGAATAATGAATTCTCATCTAATATTTACCTTTGATGTATTCGAGAATCCTTTTAATGGCTTTTCACTAACTCTCTTGAGGTACCTACATGTATTTGGAGCAATAATTGATAGAAAAAGGCTATATCCAAACTAGTATGAGTAAGATAAAAAATTTCTCCCATAAAATATGGATACAACATGGCATCAACAAAAGGTGTGGTCCAAGCAACCTAAATTTTCAATCATAAGGCAAAGGTATTTTGAGTAGGCTCACATTCTTCAATCCTAAATTGTTGAAAAAGATCCAAAATATACTTGGGCTAGGAAATGATGATGCCAAAATCTATTTGATCAATATAAATCCATGATAAATAATACAAAATCCCCAAATATCTCATATCAAAAGTGGAAAAAGTCATGATTTTATGTCCTAAATCAAAGTAAAGGGGTTCCCAATGATGAGAAGATCGTCAACATACAACACAATCACCAAAGCTTTCCTACCCTAAGAGGACCTTGAGAATGGGGTACCTTTGAAAGGAAAGTATAGGAAGGAGCCTTTTGATATCACTCAAAATAGAGGATAGTCTAATCATCCTTCAAGATAATCCTAACCCACTTGGGTATTGGATAAAATGAACATTTCTATGTATTCTATGGTAATTCAAAATCAAAAATTAAAACTAAAAATCCAACTCATCACCACCCACCTCATGCAAAATTGAAGAATTTTAAACTTTTTCCTCTCTAATTGTCTTAATTAGAATAATTATACCTTGTGTGAAGCAACACAGCAGGGCCTCAATCAAGAGCATGAGGTTTAGCTCAATGAGGGGTCTTCGAGAGTTTTTTACAAGATTGGATCCTTGTTAATATGTGATCCTTAGGAACACTTGAAATCAAGGAGAAAAGGAATTTGAGAGATAAACTAAAAGAAACAAATACCTAATCTACCAAGGTGACGATGCGCCAAAGATCTGCCAAGATATCCTTACATCATAGGCCTAAATGTTATGTTCTAGTGGTGAAAACTTTATCTCCTTGATAGAGATGAGCCCAATGAGAGTTACCAATACACATATAGATAGATAGATAGGTCAAATCATGAGAACCATAAATGGCTACCAAAAAATTAGACACATAGGCCTCCCATACATGCATATATGCAAAATAAAACTCAAAATAAGTAAAACTTGAGAACATACACACACATATGAATATGGGTTAGCATGAGAACCACAGATGAATACTCAAAAAATTGATACAAAATCCTCCCAGATATATATATGCAAATAATATTTACAAAAATTGTGCCAAAATTAGAGGTTCCATTTACCCACAAGCTACTTAGGAACCAACTACTATACAAAAATTGCAAGTGGATCTAATAATTTTAGCTACTTCTCTTGGGGAATTTGGAAATGGAAAAGAGCATCCCCAACCATAATGGTTGTCAAACCTATGACTGTAGCTACCATATTCACTTTAATATGTTCTTGAGTCTCTCAATTTAGATGAATCTAGTAGGTAGTTTTGATTTCTTTGAAAAAGGGAACATTAATTCATCTCACCTACATTTCTTAGGATTCAATGCATTTTGGTATTAATCCCTTGGTGTGCTCCTAATATTATTTTGCCTAAAAACATTATCCGTTGGTCAAAATTTTTTGTTATTGGTCTTCATAAAATCTTGCAAAACTTTTGATATCAGGGTTAGCTGAGAGGAAACTATTATAGTTCACTCATTATAATGTATATCAAGAATTATCTCTTCTTTGCTTTATAGGCTTCCCAAAACATTCAATTATTGGGACTTATCTTTAATTCTTTATTTCAAAATCTCTTGCATACCTTTAGGATTTAGATATCTCCTTTGTTCACATTCTCCACAAAATTATGATTACCTTTGATCAAGACTTTTGGCTTATTGGAAGTTTACCTTAAGTAAAAATTAGTTGTGAGGAGTCACACATTTTACCACAAGGCATCAGCGCTAAAAGCAACACCGGGAATGAAGTCAGATTCTCATAAATCCTACAAAAAAGAAACACAATAAAGAAAACAAAATGATGATAAATCCATAAAACCAAAAATATTTCCCTTGGGCTTATTAAGTTTTAATAGTTCTTTTGCTTCATAAATAATGCATTTACTTTATCAACTTAGATTATCATGATATTCAAAATCCATGTATACTTAAGTGTAAATATTTAGTTGAATCCCTTTTATAAGTATGGGAAGAACATCTCTTTCTATAGTTTCTAGATCAAACAAATTTCCATCCTTAAAATAAGCTATGATATATGGTTCACTCTATAATTTATCAAACATAGTATGATTTTTGGGTTTACTTTTGTTTTCATCCCATTTAAGGACCTATTGAGTGATATTTTTGTCCAATTACAAAAATATACTCACAGTCAAGATTCTACCTGGATATCCTCTCTTGCAAGGAAATATTTGTAATTTTCCCAAGGTTCTTTTAATGTGTTAATCTTGCTTGCAATGCTTAGTAAAATGTGAAATATTAAAATTAATTGGATATCTTAGTGTTGCATATACCTATTAACAAGGGGCTTGTTTTGGTATTGATTTGATTTGCAATGATTTTTTTGTTCATGAAATTATTAAAAATGTGAAATTATTGATCAACTATCTACTTTGAAATTTGATAAATATTTGATTTGAATCTTTGAAATTTTGATTTTTATTGATTTTATCTCAAATTGTTAATCAAATTTTATCTTCTTTTGTTAACCAAATTTTATCTTCTTTTGTTAACAAATTTTATCTTCTTTTGTTAACCAAATTTATCTTTTTTTTAAAAATTTTATCTTCTTTTGTTAACCAAATTTTATCTTCTTTTGTTAACCAAATTTTAGCTCTTTTGTTATCCAAATTTTCTCTTCGATTGTTAAGATTTGCTTGAACAATAAAAATAAATAAAAAATAATTAAATCTAACTTTGCAATTTAGGAACTTTGGAATATCATTTTAATTATCCATTTAAATGAAAAGTTGGAATTTATTGAAATTTTCATTTTTTACATAAAATGATCTTAATATGATTATTTGGAAAATTGTGCAAAGCTTCAACTTCAAATTTCCATTAAAAATGTGAATTTGCATAAATGTGAAAGTTTGAATTTTAATTCTTGAAATTGTCATATTTCATTTTTTGGGGTTTTAAATTTTATTTATTTTTTGTATTTTGTAATTGATGAGATTAAAAAAATGTAAAATGGCTAGGGTTAGAGAAAATAAAATAAATAACAAGCTGTTGTAACTCTCTAAATTTTGATCCAAACCTGAATAAACATATACCCTGCACTAAACCAACATTAATTTGACTCGTCTTCATGCAGTCCAAAGTTAATGTAATGCAATATTTAATAGAATAACACAATATATTAATAAATAAAAATAATTCTACCATCTGCATGCATAATACTTATTAAAATTTCCCATATATTGCCAACATGAAATATTTTAAATGAATGAATTTACAGAATACTATGCTTAAATCTATTGCAATGGGTGAAAACTGGTGCAGTCTAGCAACAAGGGAGGAGATGCTTCTTAAAAAAAAAAAGTTTCTAACCTACATTTGCTGTCAAAACTCTTCAATCCCTCTCATGTGCCTTCGATTGGATATTTAAAATTTCCAAAAATAAAGAAAAAATCTTTGTTTCCCACTTTCGCTAATTCATTTCATAATGCCTTCTTCAATAGCAAAGCATTCACCTTTATCTTTGTAATGTCTTTCGTGTAACCGTAGTGGAATTCCTCTTTTACATCAATTAAGGCTTTTGGAGTTACAATAATTTTGGTTAGCAAAATTCGTGTGCAGAACAACAAAACAAAAAACAATCATTTGCAGAGAATTTGATTCTTTCATGCCATTCAAATTTCTCATCAATGATGGAAGCAACACACCCACTTACACTAGTCATCCAAACCTACATCGATGGCACAACCTATAACCTTAGCTTTGTCATTCATTAACTCATTTATTACATCCAAGGTCTCATATTTATCCTTATTTTTCATTCCTCCTTTTTACTCTAGCTAAGTCTGCACCCTTTCACAACCTAAAGACATGCCATAGAGAAACCAATTCCAAAATCCTCATCAGTGATTAAAGTAACCCAACCCTATAGTTTTC
The DNA here is from genome assembly GCA_028583015.1 of Wollemia nobilis. NCBI lineage: Eukaryota > Viridiplantae > Streptophyta > Pinopsida > Araucariales > Araucariaceae > Wollemia > Wollemia nobilis. The sequence continues at coordinate 761,911 of JAQPPZ010002533.1, forward strand.
TTGCTGGCTTGTCCATGATGTTGCTCATATTCACAAGGTCTCAGTTAATTGAATTCCCTATCACCTTCGATCTTTCGAGCACATTTGAGTATGAATAATGCAACAACATTCTTATCAATCTATGTGGCAACCCTATCAAGCTATCGTGGTTGAACAAATGAGAAATTCATCATTAAATATCATGGGTAACTTCCTCCACACTTCCAACAAACACCTTTACGATGCACAAAGATATTCTCTGGATTGTCTCACACCAACTATAGTAATTATGACCAAAATAGAGCTCTTCCAAATGATTGTTCTAATCTTAAACTATTACTTTGAATCTTCTTGATCACAAATGTGTTGTTGTCATAATGTCTCCACAAATAGAAGTTTAATGTGAGAAACATTTAGATATTTTAGTTGATGTAAATGTATGCTCCTTGGATTGTTTTAATAAGCCCCTGGGGATATGATTTGTCTGCACAAGAACTAAACAAAAAAAACCAATAGAAACATGCTTTATGATAAATTTACATGACTTATCATGCCATGGACACCATTCAAACCTAACTGTGTATCATTTTTTCATTGGTATACTCGTTTATTTAATAATGTCTAGTCTTCGATTTAAATATTCACTACATCTGATAACATATTACATTGCTATTAGCGATCAACCTAGTGTATCTGCATGGTATCATGAACTCATAATAACCATGTATTACTTATTTAGTTCTGGTGATACCATCAATATGCGCTCGGCACTATTGCTACCTCCTCTCATTCAAAAATAGTCTCTTCATGTGTCGGATACACTACCATTACAAATGGTCAAGTTTCCTCAAAGTAGGCACCCCAAAAATAAATTACTATGTACTTTCAAAACTTCTCCACTGGAATTGCCTCCCATTAAAACCATCAACAATCCCCAGTCAACTTCTCTATCTCATGATCATCCTCAACACAGCCAAAGAAATCGGCTATGGCTCATTTGTGTTTAATCCTATATGCATTTGACAATAACTTAATGGGATTCAACATTGTATAGTGTCATATGACTCATCTAGCCTATTGGAGCACCTTGGAACTCATGCATTGAAAATCGTGCCACTTAGGTTGACCGTGCTCCTTGTAATTCATGTCATGCATTGATCACATTTATGCATCACATCCAATGGTTGATTGGGTTGAGGTTCACCTCAAAAATCATTCCTATTTTTCTAATGTAACCATATGGACACAAAATTAGTTCAACATTTTAATTTAAAATTACTTTATAAAACAAACAATCAAATTTTAATTTAGAATTAGCTTCCAAAAACAAAATCCATACTACTTTATAAATATCCATGAGGTGGAAAAGCTATTGACTACAAATTGAACCTTTATATAAAATGGAAATTACTTAATGTGATAATTCCCTTGCTATTTTATATTTTTATTTTTATTATAATTTTTTTTTACTTAAGGAATGCCAGAGTCTTTGGTAGGCCCTGAAAATGCCTCTTTTTGTTGCTCAAAGGGTCTTATCCTATGCCATCGAGAACTCCAAAGCCACTCTCGGTCCCTATCCCCACATCTCGAGTGAAGAAGTGATTTTCAGAAGGATGGATCTTTGCCCATCTCTGAAATCTGACATAGGTCCTGTCGAAGAAGTTTCATTTGGACCAAGCCTCCTATGGGGTGGATTAAATTGAATTTTGATGGCATGGCTAAGGGTAATCCTGGGCCCAATGGATTAGGCAGAGTAGTTAGAGATCTTTATGGGAACCTAGTTTTGGCCTACTATGAAGAGTTGGGCTCCCAGTCGAGTCACTTTGTCAAAGCTAGAGGTATTTTGAGAGGAATCTAGATCCTCTTTGAGGATCCTCAACCTTTAATTATAGAAGGAGATTTGCTCAACATCATAAACTACCTTCTAGGCACCAAGGACCCATCTTGTAGGGTCTTTAACATCATTATCGAAGCAAGAATGCTCCTATCCCAACGTGGCAGGAGGAAAGCAGGTCATATCCTTAGAGAAGGCAATTGCGTGGTAGACCACATGGCCAAAAATGGTCTCACAACCATGTGTTTGGTCATGTGGCGGTCACGCTTCCCATATGAGGTGGAAATATTAGCCAAAGTAGATATCCCATCATGATGTCTTCCCGACGTAGATTTTGAAAGGCCCTTATCGATGTGTGTCGGGTTGGGGTGGTAGCTCTCTCCAATCCCCTGTGTGGTAGCAGTCGCACTAGCCTCACGAAGTGCAGTCCTTTCTCCAAATCCAAAAAATTTCACATTTCCAAGGTGTTCAAGACTTGGTTTCCTGGTGGCAATCAACGCACCCTTTTCCACCGAGACAGTCTAGCTAGATTATCCCTCATTTGGAAAATTCTAATTACGTTCGGTGATGGAATTCCAAAGTTCCCCTTCCCAATGGTGACCACGCGTGGATGGGACAATGGCATTTTTTTGGAATTTTTGGGGAAGGCTCTCGTCAAATCCTTACCTCAGATTTGGCATGCTCTCTTTTGTTCTTCCATTGTTCGGTGCCTCTACTGGACTGCCTCTCATGCATGGAGGGATGACGGAGGACTTATGGTAAGGCAACGTGGCACCTATAGTCATGGGATGGGTGGGCTCTTGGTCTACATGCCACCACTAGGACATTCCATTTTTGGCCCTAGGCTTGCGGTGCTCACTCCAGGACGATCATGGATGGTGGTTCTTGATCAAGTTTATCCACCCCTCTCTTTCTTATATTGTCTAGTGGTTAGGTCCAACCTCTATCTTTGGAGCATTATGCGGGTAGTATTAACCATGGTTGGTCCCTTTATTGAGCCCTCTACTCTATCCCTATGTGATGAGGTGAGGATTTTTATGAAAGCTAAGAAGCTATTACCCTTTCTGGAAAAGTTTACCGATCCTGACCAGGAAATCACGCAAGACTTTGTTGATACTTGGACCTAGGGCGATGTGCTCATTAAAGGGATAAACATTCATATTTATATGGAACTCATGGCGATGGTCTCCAATATTCCCCTCTTTGGGTGAAACATTAGAAGAGACAGCCACAATTGGTCCAAGGAGATGGAGTAGTTCCTTAATAAATGGAAAAAACTTGACTGGGACAAGACTTGCCTCCTCTGGTCAGACCTCCCTAAACCTTATAGGTCTGCCATGATTCCCATCATGCAATATATCACTTGTGACAATCTAGAGAAGCCACTCTGCAACTTCCACATTAGTTTTTACAATCAATTCCACGACGCCAAGAAAGTGAGCTTTCCTGATTACCTAACGAATTCCCTTTCCCTTGCCATTGAGAAGAGTAGGAAATCATCCTCCCCACCCACCCATAAAGTCCTCATGGCAGTCATTTATAGGCATTCCTTGGCCATGCACCCTCCCCCACAAGTTGTCAACCCTTTAAACTCCCATGCCCCTGGCAATGCGTTCACCCATGCGGAGGGCCATGCCCCCAGCCCCCCATAACCTACCCTCCTAGCGCTAATAGGCCTTCCCCTTATAGGAGAACCATTCGAATTCAGTTGAAATGGAGCATTGGTGGTGAGTCCTCCACCCCCGAAAGATCCTCCTAGCACCTAAAGAAAATCAAGAAGGAGAAGGACGTCCTCCCGTAGCAGATCTCGTCGGACAATGACAGTGATAGGGAGATCCCTTCTGGACAGCACCTCCTGGGCCTGGCATCTACCATTCTCTCTTCTGTTAACTCCATGATCAAAATTTTGAAGTAGACCCAGGAGCGTCAGAACTCGGAGGATCAAGAGGATCCGGAGTAGCTATGATTTGACTGGTGAAAGGCTGTTTGTTTTTGTTCTCTAAATGTTTCTATTTCTTCGACTATTATATTTTATCACCTTGGTTAAAAATGTTTTGATATCTCGTTATTCAGGCATATATGTCTTCTCTATAGCCTCTAGGAAATTAGACTAGGTTTTTCTTTCTCTGCAATCAAGCTTATATATCCAGCCAGGAGGCATGATGCATTATTAGAAGTAAGGTTGATTTTGTACATAAGGTTTTGGGATCCTCTATAAAAACCCACTGTTTAATATACTAAATTTACCAAAAAAAAATATCCATGAGGTGGAAAAGCTATTGACTACAAATTGGACCTTTATATAACATGAAATTATTTAATGTGATAATTCCCTTGCTATTTTATATTTTTATTTTTATTATAATATTTTTATTTTTTTACTTTATTTGTTTTTTCTTTTCTTTGATTTTATTTTATTTTTATATATCTATATCGCTCCAAATTTTTTGTATCCTTACCTTCAGGCTATAGGATCCACGCCCGAAAGGGGGATGTGAGAAGGATGGGACAATACCTCAAACTGAGAGGCCCTTTGAATGTCGCGCATCTTAGGGGAGGGGTATAAGGGTGAATTTTTTACGGATGGTGGGTTCACCAGGAAACTTTGAGTGGCAGTTTCCACACATAGGTTGAGAATGGTTTTTGTGTGTTCATTTTATACTCTATCATTCATAATCCTAGGTTTTCTAGAATGAATCTAAGCTATTCTGTATGAAAATTCTAATTTATATGAATACAGAAAGCAGGAATGAATCCTAAATGTAAATATTATATGAAATGAGAAAGAATGCACCTGATTTTGGATTTCTGATGAATATTTTGAAGCTTGTAGGAGTCCATATCGTCCCGAATATGATAGGATCATCTTCAATTTTACAGAATCATCTCAGATCATAGGTGATCATCTGAGATCAGACAAGATCATCGTCGATCTGATGAATTCATCAGAAACATACAATCACAGAAATAGACACCAAAAAATGAAAATGCTACTGCTAGAATAATTCAAAATGATAGAAATGATAGTATAAATGCCTAATTGATAAATCTAGATAGCAAATTAAAGGAAATGCATTGTTTTAATAACTTATTTTAACTTTATCATGCATTTACGCTGAATGAGGTGAACTCCAGGATGTAGAATGAAAATAAATCAAACTAATGCATAGTAAAATAAATAAAACAAATGAGGAATGCAAACTCAGGGCTCTGGTTGCCCCCAATATGAACTATAGTCGAGATCATCTCCAATCATACGAGATCATCGTCAATCTATGATAAAATCATCCAAAATCGTCTGGAATCGCCTGCGATGATCCAAGATTTCTCCATCTGAAGCATAGTGAAAACCTACAATGAAAACTTAAAACTACGAGTGCAAACAATGGTGGATAGGACATATTGACATAGAAAAACTAAATGGCAGGGAAAAATCAAGGAATCATGGGATCAGCCAACCAGGGGGATAAACTGATAAAATCCCAGTTTATATAGTATTAGGGGGAGGTTAGGAGGTTGGGTATCATCCCAATCTAGGAGATCCTTAGCGGAGGAATCTCCAACTACGCAAACACAGTTTTTCCCAAGTTGGAGAGGCTATTAAAACAAAAGCTAATTATGAAAATTTGATTTTGAGACGAAATCGTCTGGACGTTCTATTCCAGTAGAATTCATTCGATCTGGGATGATTTCGTTTGATCGACGACGATATCGTCCAACGGTAAAAAAAACTCCTAAAAATGGGGTGAGCGGTTAACGAACAATTTCGGGGTTAAAATTTAAATTTTTATCTTTTTACTAAGGGTTTAACTGCACCAATTTTAGGGTGCTACATTTGGCCCCCTCTTTAGCGAATTTTCTGAATAAAATGCGTTAAATATGAGTTCTTCCCATTTTATGAGAAAGCAAAAATTTACTCAACTTTCTAGATGACGATTCTAGATCGAATCGTACAACTGCTTACTATGATGCCCCCTCTGATTTTTTACCCAAATCGAACGTTTGAGGTAAAAGCACAGAAAAGAATTTTTTTTAAAAAAATGTTGTTTTTAAATAAAATTAAGAAAAATAGGGTAAAACCCTAATTCATTTTTACTGTTCATTTTCACTGTTTTTAGAGCTCTATAGGTAAAATGGTAGAAACAACACACAAATCGATAGAGGTCCAGCACGGGTTGTGGGTAAGGATCTAAACCTAGTGAATTATGTTTCTAATTGGATTTGTGTAATTTTTTATTTAAATTTTGACTATTTGGGGCATCGCGGCCGTTTTTAGGCCGTCAACGACATCGGGACAAAATCATCCCAATTTCGTCGAAATCATCCCTAGATCGTCGATTTCGTCTAGGGGTGGAATCGACGGAATAGGGGTGATCCCGTCCAACTAGGGGTGATCCCTAAGTTGCAAAATTAGAGAGGATTTCATCCTACCAAGGATGAATTGACCTAATTTAGGATGATATCATCCAATAGTGGACGATATCATCATTTTTTTGTTTTATAAGATGAAATTGATTTTAATGATTATCTATTAATGATTTTTGTTGTTTGATTGTTTATTTTGTAGAGGGGATTACTAAAAATTTGAGAGTGGAAATATGGGGGACTCAGAGATGACATAGCCACACTCGACCAGGCAGAGTGAGACCGGCTAGTAGAGGTTGAGCTATAGCATATGGCATAGATGCCACAAATACCTACAGACATGGGGCTACTGATAACCTTAACAGAGAGGTGGTATCTGGGGTCGTCCTGTTTCTAGTTACTAATAGGGGAGATGGCTCCCACTCTAGAGGACGTATGGAGGATCTTGAGGATCCCCATACAAGGGTGGTTTATGACTCCTACAGCCAATCAAGGCCATGCCATGATGCACCTATGCGGAGATCCTAGCTTCACCCTAGAGAAGGACAGGGTGAACATCAAGACATTATGGTAGATGCTTGGGGCATCTCAATTGATTCGGGTTTTGGCAAGGTTAGTATGTGGCTTACTGCTATGCCACCAAAGCGGATGCAAATTGCCCTAGCTACTTTTAGATGTGGTCTACGATATGAGAGACCATGGATATAGATTTTCTTAGGGCAGCTTTATGTTATGTCGCTTGTATAGGATCCTGCACGGGGTTGTATACAAGGGAGGTTGATGTCTAGTTTTGACATCGCTGCTACAGGTTTGGTGTTGGGAGCATATTACGATGCGAAGGCTGATAGGGCTTCCATTGATAGGGGTTGATAGGGAGAGACCCCAAGTTTTCTATTGGTGGCTCTAAAGAGGGTCACAATGGTGGATAGATCTATCGATGTCTCGAAGGTTGCTAGATGACCTCATCCCTGACAAAATCACCTGGAGGCTATGGAGAGAGCATCCAGGATGGGGATAGGATGGGTAGGAGTTGGCTCACATCAGGTGAGTCTTCTGGTTGAGGATGGAATGATGAGAGGTAGAGCTCCACCGCTATGACCGAGTTTTGTGATAGTTTGATCTACATTAGGGGATCCCTTCTCTAAGGGATTACGAGTACTCCTAGACTATTCGAGATAGTACCACATTGAACAGGGCTCCAAATATGCAATGATTTTAGAGTCAAGACATGAACGATGCCCCCATTCAGCCAGTGGATGGGGACGACATAGGGGTTATAGATAGGTATGATGCTTGGTACGTAGGCATCCACCCTCCTCGAATTATGAGCGCATAGGTTTTGATGCACACCATGGTGCAACGAATGGGGAAGTGATGCCAAGTTGCTATCAATGCAGCGAGGGGTCACAAGGGAGGGAGCAGCGACGGTCTCCTCAAGAGATATGTTAGAGAATGACACAGTATCTAAAGAGACCACAAAAAGTAGATAGGAGAAGAGAGAGACTCCCTTCTTAGCAGAGGGATAGGCTAGCATCGCTCTATAAGGGCAAGGGTATTGAGGTGGAGGAGAGCAACAAGATGGTGGCTCTCTGGGATGAGAATGCTCACCTACGAGCTCAAGTGCAGACTCTACAGGATGAGGCTACATGACTCAGGGCTTGGAGTTAAGGGGTGAGCATGCAGGAGTTGGCACGGTCTATTGCTCAGACCATGTTCTATCAGGGAGTATACTTCCAGCTGGTTCTAGAGAGCCAAAGGATACAGCTTCCAGTCGGCATTACGAAGCTGATCAGGATGGGATTGTTGAGGACATCTTCATGATCGATAGTGAGGACCCAAGACATAGCATGGACCTTTATGGGACCACCTCCTCCATGCCAGGTTGGGAGAGGAGATGATGCTGAGAGCTCGAGGGCTTCTCGAGACTAGCTGCTATAGACTGGATTGTATATTTTTGAGAGGATTGAGTATGCTAGGGTATAGATTATGGCATACCAATCTAGTTTTGATATGATGTACATATATTTTGATATATATATATATATATATATATATGATCTTTTTTGTGATATGACTTTTCCATATGTTTTAAGATGCTTTAATATTTTAATTGTTGATTGATTATTCATGTAATTATGTCGTTGAAAATATTATAATTTTATGTCATGCTGTAAAATTTAAATGAAATAATCTTATGTAAACAAATTGGTTGTTTTGTGGCATGATTTGATGAAAAATAAAGGGACTTCTAACAATAATTTCAAAGGAAATTCTTGTTGTTATAGACCATTTCATGGAGTCACCGCTTGCTAGGTCGTCAAGCTAATCCCAGTATAGAAATTGATATTCTCACAATGACACTGAGAGGGGGGGTGAATCAGTGTAGCTAAAAATCTGATCTGCAATACTTAAAACTGAAGCAAAGAGAACTAGAAAATAGATAAAGTAATAACCACAAGAGAGCAAACCACAACACACAATTTAATGAGGTTCACCAATTTGGCTACTCCTCAAAAATGACTGCTTGGACTTCAATCCAAATCCAACCTTTGCAAAACACCAATTTCACAAACACTTTACCAGCACCCACTGGAAGGAGCACCAACCCCTTATTTTTCTACTACAACAGATAGGAGCACCAACCCCTAATGCCAAGCACCAACTTGGACTGTAATTTTGAATTATTTCAATGACATAAAAATGCCTTCACTGTTTACACAACCCTGACTAGTCTGCAAGTAAATAAACTTGAATAACCTTTGCACACTCTCACAGCTCTACTTATCTCTCTCTCGGCTCTCTTCTAACCCTCTTTGCACAGCAAATTCTCACTTACAACAGCAACAATAATCTTTACATAGACCTACTTTTATATCAAATACGTCTCTATTTTAAACGCATGCAACCCATAACTGTTTCTTTAATATTCTTTTCTGCCACTTGCCAACTGTAACTGTTCTTTTTTGTAACTCCTTTCGTATATATATGAGGGGCTTTTCGTCGAACACGTTGCATGCATCAAATACCTCTCCTATGACTGTTCATGTTTATTTCTGTGCATGCATGCATTTTATGATTCTAATAATGTGACTGTTCGAATTCTCCTTCTACGACTGTTATTAAAAAGTTGTATGATTTCTATCTGTAAATCCACCTATAACTAACACATTTACTCCAGTTAACTCTTCTTATTTTGGCTGCATGCCTTTTCTCTACAACTGCCCCTTTAACTATCGTTTTGTTCTAGTTAACTGTCTGTTAACGTGCTGTTGCGACCTGTCGTGAAGTCGCGACACTTCTGTCTCTTTCTTCCCTTCTCGGCTTTTACCCACAAAAATACAGCATATCACAAAATCATGACATTCTCGGCCTCCTTGTTCACCTCATGTCTTACCGTCGCAAAAACCAGACATGTGAAATTGCAACACTATTCGCTTTTGTACACTCTACTTGGCTTGCTCTAGCGAAAACAAGACATGTCATGAAATCGTGACATCTTTCTCTTTCGTACACTCTTCTTTGCAAGAATTGGAAAAAATGAAACATGTCACAAAATCACGACATCTTTCGCATATGTACATTATTCTTTGCATGCACCAGCGAAAACAGAACATGTCGCAAAATTGCGACGCTTTCGCCTTTGAGCTCTTCCTTCTAGAATTTGTTGTGAAATCATGACGCTTCTGCTTCCATGCTCTTTCCTTGCCTTGACCCCATGAAAAAATAACATGTCACTAAATCGTGGCACTCTTGCTTCCTTACTATCTCTCTTCCATTCAGGTCGTGAAAACCCAACATGTAGTGATATCGCTACACTTTTGTTCCTTGCACTTTACCTTTGCTTCAGCCCGCGATACTTCAACATGTAGCGATATCGCTACACTTTTGTTCCTTGCACTTTACCTTTGCTTTGGCCCATGATACTTCAACATGTAGCGATATCGCTACACTTTTTTTCCTTGCACTTTACCTTTACTTTGGCCTGCGATACTTCAACATGTAGCGATATCGCTACACTTTTGTTCCTTGCACTTTACCTTTGCTTCAGCCCGCGATACTTCAACATGTAGCGATAACGCTACACTTTTGTTCCTTGCACTTTACTTCAACCCTATCACGAAATCGTGACACTTTCTCTCCTTAGCACTTTCTCTTCAATCCTATCATGAAATCGTGACACTTTCTCACCTTGGCACTTTCTCTTCGATCCTATCGTGAAATCACGACACTTTCTCTCCTTGGAGCTTTTCTTCTCATCGGATCATGAAAATCTGACATGTTGCGAAATCACGACACTTTCACTCCTTAGCGCTTCCTCTTGGAACCTGTCACAAAATCGTGACACTTTTCTTTGTGAGCTCCTTCTCCTCAAACATGTCACGAAATCGTGACAGTTATCTTTGCCTGCGTCTCTACTTCAAACATGTTGTGAAATCGTGACAATTTTCCTTGCATCTTCTCTTTCCTCGGCCATGTCATGAAATCACGACAATTTTGCTTGTGCCTTCTCTCTCCTAGTCCATGTTGCGAAATCATGACAATTTTGCTTGTGCCTTCTCTCTCCTGGTCCATGTCACAAAATCGTGACAATTTTGCTTGTGCCTTCTCTCTCTTGGTCCATGTCGCGAAATCGCGATAATTTTTCTTGCGCCTTCTCTCTCTTGGTCCATGTCATGAAATCATGAAAAATTTTCTTGCACCTTCTCTCTCCTCGTCCATGTCGTGAAATCGCGACGTTTTTCTCTCTACCTTCTTTCTTCTCAACCTGTCGTAATATCGCGACAGAAAACATGTCGCGATATCATGACAGTTTTCTTACTTGTCTTTTTATTTGAAACTGGGCCACTTATGTCTTCTTGGAAATTCACTATACATGTTCTAACTGACATCTGAACTCCTGTACAATGCATCAACTGATCTTTCTGTCTGTGTTGACAACAATGACAATACTTTTGCTGCACCTTGCTCAACAAAAATATTGTTAAAAGTAAAAGAGTGGTTAAGAGACTGTCTTAATACTTTGTGTTGTGATGATGAAAATGATGATGGTGATGATTTGTTTTTAGATTTTCATAAAAATATTATACATGAAATATTAAAAATATGTTTTTTGCTAGGCATAAGATTCCTAAGTGTGATAAAGTTTTGAAAAATTCCTTAGGAATTATACCATGGTTGCAAAATGGAATGTTGACATAATGAAATGAAAATAGAAAAATGGTTCGTTCTTTTTAAAGCACAATTGTGTAACATAATGATATAAGCTATATGTTTTTATAAATAATAATGAATGGGAAATAAAATTAGAACAATGGTTTGCGCTAGGCATAGAATTATAGGTATAGACTTATACCATCATCACGAAATCCAAGAAAAATATTTTTATTGCATAATTGATTTTTGATTTTGAGATAAATAGAAAAAATATATAAACGTGACTTTATTGCTAGATTGTTGAATATGTTGTTGAAAGAAATGCTGGATTTTTTGAAAACAATGTATTTAATTGTTTTTATATGAAATAGATTTTCTTAAATAAGAAGATGAAATTATTCCAAAAAGAGTTGTAGAAATATTTTAAATTATCTCAAAGACAAAATGTAGATTTATAAGGAACCCTCATGTGCATATGTGAGTTCATTTCTGATCTTGATTTATCATAATGATACAAAATCTCTCAAATGCAAATGTGTGTGCAATTGTATTATTTATTTACCAATTTTGAGCAAGATAATTTGATACAAGTAATTTGAATTAACCAAATGAATGTTCGTTGACCATGATTTATATGCATGTAATCGTACCAGACTACTATGTAAGTCGGGTCATCAAGAGCTAGCTGATCCATAAGCGGACATAGGTCTCGTACAAAATAAGGTCGCTAATGTGAAAGACATATCACCATGCTAGGGATTACCCAAGGCCAAGCGGGTTGGGCACAAACCACCTATTATGGGGCTTACCTCACAGTTTTCGAATAATTGAAAATTCTAGGGATTCAAGCTCATTCACCCTTATTTTCTTTTTCAAGGGGTAGGGAAAGGGATTTTATTGCTTTTTTCTTTTTCTTTTCTCTTTTTCTCTCTTTTTTTTTTTTGTATTTTTTCTTGGAACTGAGATAATGCTGAAATATTGCTGCGATGGTACAAAATAATATTTTTCTTTTTCTCATTTTCTTTGACTTTTCTTTTTCTTCCTATACTAGGGATACTTGCTCGGATTGGTTGTAGAGCAAGGGATTTTTATTCTGGGTAGGGGTGAGCTTGTCCTTTTGTCAATTCTCAAATATTCTAGACCATGTGCATGATAGGATAGTAGGGGAAACTTTTCGCTCAAGAAACCACTTCTACTATGTAGCATCATATTGAATTTGCAATGAAATCATTTTAATGTAAAGAGATATACTTGGTTCAAGTAAATAACAAGATCAATTCTCTATGCTCAAAAATTTATTTAATTCAACTGTGGACTTTGATATAAGAGAGATTAATAATCATACCAAATAAAATCAAGATATTTATGCATGTGAGTGTGAAAGTGCGAGATTCCAAATAAATGCTAATTTATCCAAAATAACTGAAAATATAACTGCAATACTTCAAGAATTGACAGGTGCAAAAATAAAAGATGTTTTTGAAGATTTTGATGATTTTGATGTTTTTATATTTTGATTTTGATTGATGAATTGAGAAGATACACAATGTGATTGTTTTTGAAATTTTTATATGAATGACTAAAATGAAACAATATGCAAAATAACAATATATACAATGATGAAATGACCAGATTTTATGCATAATAGCGTTTAAGATGCATAATGTTCATAGGTTCTTTAAGATATTTACCATCTAAGGTAGCTAATCGGTATGCTCCCGATCCAAATTTAGCAGTGATGATATACGGTCCAAGCCAGTTGGGCTCGAATTTACCTTTAAGATCTTTAGTTGCATTAGTATTTTTTTTATTTTCTTTCAAGACAAGGTCACCGATCTCAAAGGATCGATGATGAACTTTCTTGAGGTATGCTCGCTTGAGCTTGTTCTGGTAGGCTCGAAGATGTTCCAAAGCATTGATGCGCTTCTCATCTAGGAGTTCCAATTGACTAAATCTGCTAGCACGATATTCATCTCCTACTTCAATATCTTGAAGTAGCAGAGCCAAAGAAGGAACTTCTAATTCAAAGGGAAAAATTGCTTCAACGCCATAAACCAAAACAAAAGGTGAAGTACCTGTGGGGGTACGAATGCTAGTTCGATAAGCCCACAAAGCAGGATATAGTTGAATGTGCCAATCTCAACCAGATTTATTGACTAGTCTTTTGAGGATTTTAATTAATGTTTTATTAGATGCTTTTGCTTGGCCATTACCCTGAGGATAATAGGGAGTGGACCAACGATGTTGAATTTTATATTTTTGACATAATTTTTTGACATCTTTATTTTTGAAACAAGTTCCATTATCTGAGATGAGATTTGCAGGAATTCCGAACCTACAAATAATTTGATTAAAAATAAATTTGGAAACTTGGGTTCCAGTGCAAGAAGCTAAGGGCATAGCTTCAACCCACTTCATGAAATACTCGATGGCGGTTATGATGAATTTGTGTCCATCAGATGACACAAGGTTGATTTTTCCAATGATGTCTAAGCCCCATTTTGAAAAGGGCCAAGGAGATGAAATAGCCTATAGCTCTTGTGTAGGCGCATGGACAAGGTCAGCATGTTTCGGGCACTTGTCGCAATGGCACACATAATCATGTGCATCATTTTCCATGGTAGGCCAAAAATATCCTATCCTAAGGAGCTTCTTAGCAATGGCGCTACCACTAAAATGTCCCCCACAAGATCCATCGTGGGCTTCACTCAAAGCTGATCTAGATTCTTCTAGATTCAAACATCTCAATAGGATACCTTCAAAAGATCTCCTATATAATGTATTGCCAATTATTACGAAGCGACTTGCTCGTCTACGTAATAACCGATGTTGGTTTCTGTTAAAACCTTCAGGGAAGGTCCCATTTTGAAGAAAATTGAATATATCAGTGTACCAAAGTTCAGGAGTAGTTTCGTTGATTAGAAACACATCCAAAGGTTCTAAGCATGATTTATTTGAAGCGGGTTCCTAGAGTCGATGAATAATGATGGTAGCATATTCGTCCTCTAACTCCAAGGGTAAAAGGGATGCAACTGTAGCCATAGCGTCAACCGCACGATTGCTAGTTCGAGGAATAGCTTCCAAGGTAACTTGATCAAATAAAGATAATAATTGTAATACATATGCTTTATATGGATGCAATTTATCATCTCTGGTCTGATAAACATCATTAATTTGATTTATGACAAGTTGAGAATCACCGAAAACTAATAGATTTTTAATTTTTAGTGCTAAGGCAGCTCGTAATCCAAGGATTAGAGCCTCATACTCAGCAGTGTTATTAGTACAAGCAAATGTTAATTTAAAGGATAGAGGGATAAGATGTTTCTATGGAGATATTAAAATAATACCTGCACTAGCCCCACTCATGCATCGGGCTCCATCAAAGTATAAGGACCATTGCTCTAAATGATCGGCCTCTAGTTTAAGGCATTCATCAAGAAACTCAATGATGAGGGGATGGGTAGACTCTAAGGGTGCAGCAGCTAATTGATCTGCTATGATTTGACCCTTAACAAATTTTTGTCCTATAAACATGAGTTCAAACTCGCTTAGGGCAAGAACCCACTTTGTTGTGCGACCAGATAAGTACGGTCGACTCATGAGATACCGCAAAGGATCGAATTTAGCAATAACATAGGTTTTTTGACTGAGCATATAATGGCATAATTTTTGTGTAGAAAATATGATTGCTAGACATAACTTCTCTAATGTTGTGTAACAGGTTTCATAACTGATTAATGTTCTACTGATATAATAATTAGCACGTTCTTTCTTCTCATCATCAAGTTGAGCTAACATAGCTCCTAAGGCAAGATCTGAAGCAAAAATATACAAGATAAATGGGCGATCAGGTCTAGGTGGCGAAAGCATAGGTGGGTTAAGAAGATATTGTTTGAGGAGTTCAAATGCTTTCTGACATTCATAGTCCCAATGGAAAAAGACATCCTTCTTAAGAAGCTTAAGAAAGGGTCCGGTTTTATCCGCCAACTTATCGATGAAGCGATGGATAGCTTGAAGCTTACCTTGTAAACTTCGTAATTCTGATATATTTGTGGGTGCGGGCATATCAGTGATAGCCACAATCTTGAGAGGGTCAATTTTGATGCCACGTAAAGAAACTATAACCCCCAATAATTTATCGGACTTAACTCCGAATATACATTTAGCTGGATTCAATCGGATAAGATATTCCCTTAACCGATTAAATACTTTTCTCAAATCATCTAAATGGTCATCTTCTTCAGTAGAATGAGCTATAATGTCATCTACATAATCATGTAGTATATCATGCATCATATCATGAAATATATAAGTCATGGCTCGTTGATAGGTTGCACCTGCATTCTTTAAACCGAATGGCATCACTTTCCAACAAAAGGTTCCCCAAGGGGTAATAAAGGCTATTTTAGCCTGATCTTCAGGAGCTATCCTGATCTGATTATAACCAGAAAATCCATCCATTAAGGATATCATTCCACTCCCAACAGTAAAATCAATGATCTGATCCATATTGGGAAGAGAAAAATCATCTTTAGGGCATGCAACATTAATATCTCTAAAGTCTGTGCAAACCCTAACTTTGGTAGCTTCTTTCTTAGTTCATTGGAACTACATTCGAGATCCATTCAAGCATAATCAATGGCTTGTATAAAAATAACATTTAAGAGTTTTTCTAACTCCCCTTTGACCAGTAAGGCCACTTTAGGATGCATTTTTCTAAGTTTTTGTTTAACAGGTTTAGCATCCGGATGGACTACTAGGTGATGCATAACTACAGAAGGGTCTAATCCTGGCATATCTTCATATGTCCAAGCAAAGACATCTTCATATTCTTTAAGAAATGCAATATATTTATCCTATTTTTCTTGACTCAATTCTGATCCAATGTTGATTATGTGAGGATTACCCTCAGTTCCAATGTTAATTTTTATGACATTTTCTACTTCCATGTGTAGATTTTTCTCAAAATTAGGTGGGGTGGGTGAAACGCCCAATTCTTGTAATTCTTCCAAGGTTAGTTTGGATAATTCGTCTTGAGGAGTCGTGGCCTCAAGCTGGGCTATACTAGGTATAGAGCCATCAAAATAAAATTCATGATGTAATAATTCCTCAATGGAGACATCATGGAAGATATCTCCCTCCAACTCATCATCGGATTCGGTGATCATCTTAGGGTAGGCTATAGATAGCATATTACATGTAAATGGCTTATTCATTAAATGCAAAGCATCACGTTGATCTAAATAATCTTGGTAACATATGAGATGGTCATCATCCTCAAATGGGAAGGGCTGACCTTTACTAGGAAATAGGCCCACACCACATCGGGTAGGCCATGGTTCTACCTCAAAGGGTTCTTTCATACCATTTTGGAAAGGTCCCAAACCTTTCCCTTTATATCCCAATTTAAGCATTATAGATTTGGCTTTAATATACTCATTAGTAAAATAACATCGAGCATATCCATCATAATGAGTCTTGATGTTTCTGGGTATTCTACCCCAGTCATATCCCTTATAAATAAAAGCGCAGCTCCCAACTTGGTAAATACTTCCCATAGGCTATGGGAGACCCAAGGTATGAGGAGATGGTGGCAAATTATTTAAGATAAGGGAATCTTGCATAGCAGCATTCGTTTGCTCTGATATAAGAATTTTAGATAAATCGGGTAAGAGCTCGTCAATAAGAGCATAAGAGGTAGAAGGAACATTTCCTACATCTTTTGATGCGGAAACTATGCCTTTGGTGGATGTAGATGTTGTAGAGATGTCTATGGATGAGTCTATTATAGGGATAGAAGTGATAGGAGTAAAACAAGAAGCCTTGGTTGTGGGATTAGGATTTTTTTGAGGTCCTAATGTAGTTTGTTTAGAGGATGTTTGAGTTGTATGAAGGGGTGGAACTGATGTAGAAGGAGTAGATGGTGTTGTGGGTGTGTGTTTCACACGTTTAGATGGATAATGAGAATTAGGATGTGTGGATGATAAAGCAGGGCAAAATTGAACTCCAACAGGTTCTGCCAAAGCACACATATCAAAGGGTCTAGGATCACCATGGATGGTAACCAACTGATTCTTAAATTCGAATTTAACACATTGATGTAAAGTTGAGGGAACGGCTCGCATTGCATTGATCCAAGGGTGACCCAAGAGTATATTGTATGATGCAGGGCAATGTACAATAAACACGGTCGTATCCAAGGTTCTCGGACCAACTTGCAATGGAATGGTAATAACTCCACACGTTTCTTGTGTTTCGTCATTGAAGGCTTTTATGATCATATCAGTTCTTTTCATTTCATCACTTCTAAACCCAAATATTTGGTAGAAGTCAAAAGTGTAGATGTTTAAAGATGAACCATTATCAATCAAGACTCGTTTAACCGCTACATCTCCAATTAAGGCAGTAATATATAAGGGGTTATCCTTATGTAAACTATGTTGAGGTATGTCTCTATCCCGGAAGTCAATACAATCAACTTCATGAGTTATTATAGTATTAGCCATGGCTTCAGGTTGAATGTCTTGTGGTACCATCATCTGGCTTAATGTGAGCATTAATTCATCTCTATGTGTAGGAGAGGATCTTAAAAGGTCCAAAAGGGAAATTCTAGCTGTAATGTTTGATAGTTGCTCATTAATATTATAAGGAGGTTTAGGTTGCACATTAGGTGCCCGATTCCCTTTATTAGGAACTTTCAAAACAAATGGAGTTGATCCATTGTTATGCATTTGATCATGTTGAGAATTTTGAGCCTGTTGTCTAGTAACAGCTCCGATGGTACCCACAATATTATTCTACGGATGATGAATGGGTCTTGGTCTAGCATTTATGGCTTGCTCATTAGAAATTAATTGGTGAGACGATGGTCGAGTAGTGACTCTTCTTGGAAATGGTTCTTCTGGGACCATATGACTTGTGATAGGGAGAATAGGATCCGATTCATCTTCAGAGCTATTCGATTGATTTGAGGTGATTTCCATATCACTCTTAGTCTCATATTTTGTATCACTAAGATCAGGTGTCTGAATATTATGTAGAGGCCTGGTTGTAACCATGGATAAAGTTGTGTCAAATATTTCCAAATCATGAACAGGTAAATGCCCACTAATAGTTCCTACATATCGGGTAGGAGGGGGAACATTATGATGTTCAATTTGATTAGCCACTTCCTTGCCATGCTTTGGTAAAGGATGTTGAAATATGTCCAATGACTGATTGGCATTATGATTCTGGTTTTGAGGAATGTTCTTTTGAGTATTATTAGGAGGATTTTTCTTAGGTTGAAAGGCTTGCACCTCCATCTCATTGTTATCAATCAGGTCCTGTATTTTATGTTTTAATATTTTACAAGAGTTGGTAGTGTGTCCAGGTCCTCTATGGAAGTCACGGTGTAAATCAGCTCTGTATCCGGGTATAGTTGGATCAGGTTCCTGGATAGTTGGTAATTGAATCAAACCTCATTCTAATAATTGCGGGAGAATGGTTGATAAAGGTTGATTTAACCTAGTAAATTCTCGAGGAGGTTTATCGAGAGGTTTCAGTATAAACTTCTCCATTGTCTTCGCAGCATTAACAGTAGCAATATTTCTACTATCAATGACTCCATCACCCACAACTTGTTTATTTTTATATTGATTTTTGGATGTTTTCTCATCATCTTTCTTTTTAAGCTGACCTCTCCTAATGAGAGCATCTTCCACTCTTCGGGCTAAGTCTATAGCCTAATCAAAGGTGGTCAAGGTAGCAGTTGACAATTCATAAGATAGTTGGTCTTGTAAATTATTAATAAAGATGTCCAACATCTCCCTATAAGGTAACACAAAGTGCAATTTTCCTATCAATTGTCTCCACCTAGCTAGGAAATTAGAAAAACATTCATCTTTGTCTTGTTTTAAGTTGTACAAGTCTTTAATGGTCACATGCCTTTCGATGTAGGCACTAAATTGATGCACAAAAGACTCAGCAATTTCTTCAAAGTTCCTCAAAGAATTAGTGGGTAATTGATAATACCACTCTAATGCCATTCCTCCTAAACTTTTTGGGAACATTTTTAGCAATAATAAGTCATCATGTGATATATCATGACATGCTATCCTAAACATACGAAGATGCTCTATGGGATCTTCGGTTCCTTTATATATGGGCAAGACAGGCATAGGAAAATGTTTAGGATACGGTTGTGCTACAACTATAGGATCTAGAGGTTGACTACACATCTCTCGATAATTGTACGAGGGACGGTAGGGATCTATCTGATCCATGCGGGAAACTAACTGTTTCACCATGGTTTCAAGATTACTAGTTTGTCCACTATATTGGTTTGGTGGGACATAGGTATGGGATTTATGAGTGTATGACGGTGTGACATAAGGATTAGATGCTATATTGCTATTATGCAAAGCATTGGTAGGAAGAGTATTATGAAGAGGATTTGTAGTAGTATTATGTTGTATTCCAGATTGTTGGTAATTGGTGTTTGGTTTTGTTTTGGGTTTTTGTTGATTTGAGGTATATTGCTCAACAGCTTGGCAAAATAGAGCAGTAAATGATGGTTTCTTTTGTGTAGGAATGACCCTAGGCTTGCTAACAAGCACTTTAGATGGTTGGGTAACCTGTTGTTGTTGCATGTTCTGGATTATAGCTGCCATATCCAAATTGGATGGTCCAGCTTGATCACTCTCTTGTTCAATAAAGGACAAGGGATTAGTGCGTGTGTGAAATACATCTTCTAGAGTTGCTTGAGTGTCACTAATTCGATCCTTGTCCATATAGACTACTCTATTAAGCACACCAATATTAGTATTAAGGAACTTCCAGAATTGTTCCATGTTTTCAAAAGTAATGGCTCCTCCCGGAGACATTTTAGGGGATGAGGATCCTTCCTCTCTATTTTCTTCTTGTTCATTTCCTACAGCAAGCTCTTCTTCTTGTTGATCTAGGGTTCCTTCTTCCAAAACTTGATCTTCAGGAAGGACATCTAGGTTATTTAATGGTTTTCCTAACCAATCTTCTTCTTCTTCAGTTTGTTTTCCATTCCTAAGTCTAGGCATTGTGCTTAAACTTAGATTTCAGAAAATATATATATATATATATATATATATATATATATATATATATATATATATGCGATAGGTTTGAGAGGTATATATTTTAATTATATACCTACTATAAAAAGGAAATGTTTTGATTTTTTGTTTCGTTTTTATATTGTTTTTGTGTTTTATAATATTATTATAAAGATAACAAATAGCATTCTAGTTGCAAAAGGAATAACAATAATAAAAGAATAACTTAGTTTTCTATAAATAATTTATGGATATCATTGATAGGATCAAGTTCATCAGGAGTCATGAAATGCTCCTCTTCAAATTGGAAATGGTTTTTCAAAAATTTGACAAAGTGTGCTATAGTAATATGATCTGTCTTGGATTTTGACCTGTAGAAATAAAGTTCATGGCAATACTCTCGATATAACACAGCTCTAGGAACTCTATTCCATATTTTTCTATCCGTAAGAATGACTTCTTGATCCTCTATACGAGATAGAAACTTATGTACTACAACTGCATTCTCAAGGTATTCTTCAAAGGTGTACAATTCAGAAGACACAAGTGCTCTTTTATCTCCTAACCACCTATGGCAAGCTCTCCGAAGTTCATGATATAAGGTTACTTGATCAGGATCCAGGATTCTATCTAGGACAAACCTCTTGATTTGCCTAAGTTCGGTTGATCTAGATGAAATAATATCCAATCTCCTATCAAGTTCGTCCCATAAAGGTTGGACCCTATTCGTTTGAGGTACTCTAAGCACAGACGTAATCTCTATGGCTGTTAATTGATTTTCAACATTAATGGTGACAACTCGTATTTTATTATAATCTACCATCTAAATATGATATGCAACTTTAATTGTTTGTCTGATGATTCTAGATGTTACTTAATAATAAATTTTTTGGATTGTTTTCAAAAGGTTTTAGTTTCACGTCGGGTTCACCAAAATGTATCGCTCCAAATTTTTTGCATCCTTACCTTCAGGCTATAGGATCCACGCTCGGAAGGGGGATGTGAGAAGGATGGGACAATACCTCGGACTGAGAGGCCCTTTGAAGGTCATGCCTCTCGGGGGAGGGGTATAAGGGTGAATTTTCTACGGATGGTGGGTTCACCAAGAAACTTTGAGTGGCAGTTTCCACGCCTAGGTTGAGAATGGTTTTGGTGTGTTCATTTTATACTCGATCATTCATAATCCTAGGTTGGCCAGAATGAATCTAAGCTATTCTATATGAAAATGTTGATTTATATGAATACAGAAAGCAGGAATGAATCCTAAATGTAAATATTATACGAAATGAGAAAGAATGCACCTGATTTCGGATGTCTGATGAAGATTCTAAAGCTTGTAGGAGTCCAGATCATCCCGAATATGATAGGATCATCTGCAATTGTATAGAATCATCTTAGATCATAGGCGATCATCTGAGATCAGACAAGATCATCGTCGATCTGATGAATTCATCAGAAGAATTCATTAGAAACCTGCAATCACAGAAATAGACACCAAAAAACAAAAATGCTACTGCTAGAATAATGCAAAATGATAGAAATGATAGTATAAATGCCTAACTGATAAATCTAGATAGCAAATTAAAGGAAATGCATTGTTTTAATAACTTATTTTAACTTTATCATGCATTTACGTTGAATGAGGTGAACTCCAAGATGCAGAATGAAAATAAATCAAACTAATGCATAGTAAAATAAAGAAGACAAATGAGGAATGCAAACTCAAGGCTCTGGTTGCCCCCAATCTGAACTGCAGTCGAGATCACCTCCAATCGTACGAGATCATCATCGATCTATGACAGGATCATCCAAAATCATCTAGAATCGCCTGCGATGATCCAAGATTTCTCCAACTAAAGCACAGTGAAAACCTACAATGAAAACTTAAAACTACGAGTGCAAACAATGGTGGATAGGACGTCTTGACATAGAAAAACTAAATGGCAGGGAAAATCAATCAGGGAATCATGGGATCAGCCAACCAAGGGGATAAACTAAGAAAATCCCAATTTATATAGGATTAGGGGGAGGTTAGGAGGTTGGGGATCATCCCAATCTAGGAGATCCTCAGCGGAGGAATCTCCAACTACGCAGACACGCTTCTGCCCAAGTTGGAGAGGTTGTTAAAATAGAAGCTAATTATGAAAATTTGGTTTTGGGATGAAATCGTCTGGACGTTCTGTTCTAGACGAATTCGTCCGATCTGGGATGATTTCGTCTGATCGACGACGATATCATCCAACGGTCAAAACAACTCCTAAAAATGGCACGAAAAATGGGGTGAGCGGTTAACGAGCGGTTTTGAGGTTAAAATTCAAATTTTTATCTTTTTACTAAGGGTTTAACTATGCCAATTTTAGGGTGCTACAATATCCATGGTTAATCAATGAGCTAGATTTAATAATGATTCGATATAATCCTTGAACTAAGCCTATATAACACCAAAAGAGCCACTAGATAAATCTTAAGAGCACGAACAATGTGGGCTCCAAAATGGGATGACATTATTGGTAAAATTATGAGGTCAAACACATGAGGACAAATGATATTGATCACAAAAATTTCCAATACTAAGACCATGATAAAATCAACCAATCACTCAATGTAAACCAAAATTTCCCATAAACATCAAAATTTAAGATGGGTCCCCAAATTTGGGGTGATTTGTGCAATGGCAACAATAGGACCATATCATCAATTTTAAAAATTTATGGAGTATTCCTTTTATCATACTATTTTTTGACTATACCCTGATGTTTTTGTAATTCTCCTCCAACCTCTTTACTTTGTTCTTCAAGTTTTAGTAGTTCCCCCAACCTCACTATCATTGGATCACTTGTCTGTAATTATATCTAATGTAGCAACTAGAGCACTAATAGTTCTATGGAAATGGGTAACTTAGCCTCCTTGCCAAAGATTAAATTGTATGTAGAAAATCTCAATGCCTTTTTTGGTGTAATGCAGTCTTTCCAAAGAGCTCTTTTAGATGAAGGTTCCATTGTTTCTAATTTTCTACTCCAAGTCTTTTTAAATTCTTATTAAATTTTTATTTGTTGATTCAGCCAAACAATTACATTGAGGATAATAGATTGAAGAGGCTTTAAATGTATACCATGTTGAAATGTAAATTGAGTAATCTTTGAACCCATGAATTCCTTGGTATTTTCTATTATTATTGTATTAGGGACACCAAATATAGTTATGATGTCTTCTAAATGTTATATGATAATATTTTTAGTGGCCTCTTTTAGAAGAATTATTTTAACCCATCTACTGAAGTAATATGTAGTTGTTAGGATCCATTTGTGCCCCTCACTAGAAGGTGGGTTGATCATTCCAATAAAATCTAGTCTCAATTGTACAAAAGGTTCATATACTACTATGGGTATTAAAGGAATTGGGGTATTTTTATTTCTTCCTTTGAAAAACTTACATTTTTGTAGTCCCTTATCCATTTATGAACGTTTTTTAACATGTTGGGCTAGTCGTATCCCACCTTCATGATGGAATTTTTTTGAGCTAAAAAGTGTCCCTTGGACAATGCCTAATGGAATTCTTGCAATATGAATTATGGTTACTTTCCTTTTACACATTGTAATAGTATATTATCAATGTTTCTTCAAAATAGGATTCCATCAATTATTGTTTAGCAAATGTTTTACAAATGGAAAACTCTTCTTTGGTATTTATAAAAATTTGGGGGTAACACTCCCATTTGTATATAATCAATCATTTTCTCTATCCAATCCAGATCCTCCCCTTAATCATAAATTTATTCAACATCTGGTGTGGTTGAATCTTAGGTTTTGAAAAAGGTAAAATAATTTGGTTCTTGTTGCAACATTGGACCTAAATCTTGACTATGGAGTAACTAGAAATTTAAATTATGAGTCATCAAAGGCTTGGTAAAAGTTTTATATTTATCATCGTAGTAGATCCTACCATGTGTAGAAATATTTTGGGCTAAGTATTAAAGAGGACTAAATTTTTAAGATCTTGACATTAGCATAGGCTTCACAAAAGTCTGACATAGTAAAGAATAGAGTCGAAGAAAGAAATGACACTAAGACATTCGGTCAAACACACAAGAACAGTATAAAGTGGAAGTTCATTTGACATATCACATAATGCTTTGAAGAGAATCAATTAAGTGTCAAAGAGCATGAGATATTTTAAATATTGGTGTCATCATAATGCACATAAAATTTTTCCAGGGATATAAAATAGTGCAAAACAAATATTTTATAAGGGATGGATTCTAATAGTAAAGCTTTTGGTATTCAATGATATTCATACGTGTTTGACTAAGTGAAAAATGTAATTGAAACATTAGAGCAATGAAATCATTAAGGAAATCCAAAAAATTTAGTGTTGAGAAAGCAAAGCATAAAATAAAGCTGGATAAATAATAGAGCTAACATCATGTAAGGAAAAAAAAACTTGGTATTCGCTAAGTGGAGAGATCGATTGATTTCAACTAAAATGAAAATTTGGCAAACCAACAAAGTGTCCAAATGCACTCTTGATATGTTGTCAAAATATCTTAACATCCAAAAGCTTCCATGATTGACACATGTACCAATGCAATTAGGCTAGTAGTGGAGAAACCTAAAATACAATAAACTTGTTAGATAATCCTATGAATTACATGAAGGCACAAGGTGTCACTTTCTTAGAAGAAACTAGAGTAAACCACACCAACATTATGACACCAAAATAATTATAACAAATGACTTGGAAAGGGATGCACACATGTTGTACCAACTTGATAGGCCCACAACATATCTTGAAAGCAATTATGCTAAACTAACTAAATGCATGTATATATATATATATACTTAAATGTAGCTCAATCAAATGTTTTGCTATTTACCATTTACAATTGCATGATGTATGATGAATGTATTGTGTACCTTTGAATAAAAATCAAATTATTGTTTGGCCTCTCTCCAGAATTGTTGTAGATCATGTATGTGTTAGAAATATTCACTATTTAGTTGTCATTGATGTCAAAGGCTAACTTGGTTGCTAGAAAATAGTGGCATGCTTGGGTGAATTATTCAATGCAGATATATCTTCAAGGGTGATTTAATTATAGGTATTGTTAGGAGGGAAAACTTATGGGATTATTTATTCATAAAATGAGTTACATATATAGGCAGAAGGCCTATATGATGAACTGACAAGTGTCAGTATAAACTGACAAGTGTCAAAACAGAGGCATAGTGCACTTTAACTCTAACATTCCCCCTTAAAGTGCACTATCCAAACTAAAGAAAAAACAAAGCAAGTCAACATTAGGTAACATTCCCCCTTAATGTTGACTTCTCTAAAAAATAACCTATCATCCTCTTTTTTTTTTTTTTTGGTCTAGGCTCGTGCTCTTTGCGCTTGGCTCTCCAACTATGAATAATGCTAGATCCACTGTGTATACATCTCGGTCTGTTGCCTCAGGGTCAGCCACTTCAACGGGTCTGTTGCCACTGGGTCAGCCGTCTAAGTGCCTCAGGGTCATCATGGGTGCCTCAGGGTCAGCCACATCTAGGTCTGTTGCCTCTGTAAGTCATCCTCAGAGGATGTTGCCACTCATAGGTCACTGACTAGATTCACCATGAGTATGAAATCCCTCCTCATGGTGAACTCAATCTAGAAGGTGTCGGTCTCTGCCGAAAAATGCACCTAATGAAAGGAAAAATGAGCCATATAAGAGTGTCGGTCTCTACCGAAAATGCACTCAATACAATAAAAATGAGCCATAGATCAAAATAGGAGAGAAGAAGAAAAGAAGAGAATCTTCTGAAGTGTCTTCGTCTGTAGTCTTCAGAAGTAGATCCGAAAAAAACCTCGGATAGAGTCTAGGGTGTCTTTGTCTGTAGTCCCTAGTATAAGTGTCCTTATGGTGACCATGTCATCCCACCGAAATGCATGGGTAACCAGCCGCTGCATTCGCCAAGTGTATAGAAAATATCACTAGTTACAAGGATCACATATGAAAGTACCTTGGGAGTGTCGGGTACAACCGAAAGTGCACTCCAAGGTAGAAAAACTTTGAGGCTAAAAAACTCAAATGAAACAGCCTCAAAATTACAATATGACACCACCATTGTGTCCGTCGTGGAAAAACATTTCCAACGACTATAAATACCCCTATATTCCACCATCAAAGGGGCCTTCATCATAATGAAAAACAACATGCCTCTCCAAGACAGCAACTAAAACCTCGCACTGTGGCGGCATCGCTCTCTGGCAGGAAAAAAACAGTCTCTCAATTTTCCCTCATAGGGAAAACATGCCAATAAAGTTTTACTGTCGGCCATAAACATTGGCATAATAAAATCTTTAGACAAGAAAGTGGTCTCCTCCCACTTATAGCATTTTCCACTTTCCACGTGGAAAAGTACATGAAAAATTAAAAATTTGGCCATACAATTTAATAAACGCTCCCACTAATAACAAAAAGGAAACCACTTTAAGTGGGGCCCACCATACGTTTCCCACCGGCTTCGTGCATGATCAACATAAATTCATGATCCTGCAAGAAAATTCTTTATCCCTTTTCCTTAGTGGGCACGGCTGACTGGCGGTACTTCCGCTGCTTAGAAACATTAGGCATTGGAAATAAAAAAAAATCACGGCATTCATTTTAATTTAATTCAATATTACTACGCAATCGACAACAACTCTCATCCCAAATTTCAACAGCAGATTTTAGAATAGCAGTCGGACACGGGCAGCAATTTGAACGCATCATTCGGTACAAACAACTATTTTCAGTGTTGGCGACGGTTTGAATGGCAGAAATTACGGCTTGACGTGTAGCCCGAATTCCTTCGTCGTAGCTCCCAGAAGCTATAATTGCACCAGCTCCAGTTCAATGAATTTCCAGATGGGCGATCCAGAGCAGCACTGGCATGGGATTGAAACAACAGCGGTAAAATTTGATGAGCCGCGTGATTCAGAAAATCTGGGAGCTCCAGTTCTGGTTCGCCAACTCATGGGAGGCCAGACTGTCTTCGGAATGCAGATCTCCCCGACGGTCACAGAGGGGAAAAGCCTGGTGTTTCTTCAGCATCATTGCTTCGGGGTTGTAGCAACGAATATTCATCAATCACGCTAGAATCGTTTGCTGTAGCGTAGGTGTAACGGCATTTTTGGAGCCTGTCTTGAAGAAATTTTAGAAGTTCACACCGTTGATCGGGATCCCGTGGCTCTTTCTTCTGTATTGACATGGCAGCAGCGGTGAATCGATCTTTGGCTAGGTGTCTGATCCATAAATCTACTGCTTTGACTTTTGCCTGGTCGCTTCGGCGAACATACGAATCGCAGATATTAAAAAGCACCATCGGATGTAGCTTCGTAGTCAGACCAAAAAAAAAATTCCCTGTAAAAATTAGCTGTGGCGCTCGGCTTCTCAAAGGTTGGATTTGCGGCGTTAAATCTTGTAAATAGACGTCATTCGATGTTCTTCGTAACTCAGAAAGTTGCAGAAAAAATATCACGAGCAAGGTGCTCTCGACCGCCTCCTTTCTGTGCTCATCATCGTTTCTCACCGTCAGCTGAATATGTCGAGGAATTTCGGCCCAAAAAAAAAAAAAAATCTTTGTTGCTGCTCCATTTGCTGTAGAGGCAATCTTCCGTGAAGACGTGCAAGAATGCAGGCGCTGTTGGCAACTTGTGCCAATACGCATCTCCATCAGCGCTACAGCGCACTGTATCGCTAACAGTCCCATTAACATCAGCGACACCTTCGTCTTCAGTCATTTTAAACCGTCAAATAACTAGATTCCATTTCCACTAATCTCAATGCAGTTTTACAGCCATCATCATGGAACCTAATTGAGAATTTCTACATTCAGTGGAAGCGAGCTGAAGTTTCTGTAAATTGTTGGAACCCAAACGGCCACAGCCGCGACCGCAAGCTATACACCAACAGCGGCCATGCTTCCTGCCACTACTGCTTCGCAACACTCGCCCGCCAGGCGAATGGGGGAAATTCAACCACCTCCTCGATAAGTGCTTCTGTATTTTGCTGCACATCAGAACATTGGGAATCGCAGGCAGTATTGGCAGCTCTCCACGAACAGTAGAAAAAGCAAATCCTTCGCTGGAAAGTGGCCTCGATCTTAAAAAAAAAACTCAGTTTACTCTAAAACAATGGCAAACGGGCAGAGAACCTCTGAAAAAATTTCCTAAACTTAAAATTTTTGACCATCTGGTTTCTGATCCATCAAATGATGGAGAGCATACTCCCTCGGTAAAAATTTAAAAAAATAGGGAAAAAAAAATCAGGGGGAGGGAGGATTTCCATGAGGGAAATCCCCCCTCAAGGGTTTCACAGGGCAGAGAAAGCCTGCTCTGATACCAAATTTTAGGAGGGAAAACTTATGGGATTATTTATTCATAAAATGAGTTACATAACTTATGGGAATATTTATTCATAAAATGAGTTACATAACTTATGGGATTATTTATTCATAAGATGAGTTACATAACTTATGGGATTATTTATTCATAAAATGAGTTACATATATAGGCAGAAGGCCTATATGATGAACTGACAAGTTTCAGTATAAACTGACAAGTGTCAAAACAGAGGCATAGTGCACTTTAACTCTAACAGGTATATGCTTTTATATTTAAATTAAATATTTAAATATTAAAGTGATGTTTCAAATATAATATAAAAGTTTGATATATTTAAATCAAATATTTAAATATTAATATGGAGTAAAATAAGTGCATGGGTCGACCTACTGGTCACCAATGACAAAAAGGGTTGCATATATAAATACAAAGTAAAATTTCATTTGATAATTATGAATTCGATTAAAGTCTTCATTATAAGAGCATATGAGTGCATGAACTGCAAGAGGCTGGTTTTAGGTTAATGTTTTTATTGAACGTCCTCGATATACGTGAGAAATATAAAAAGTGGAATGCACCGAAAGCATTTTGTATGACCACGACATTGGGATTTATTTGAGTAATAATGTGATGGCATGGATGGCACTATGTTTTTTTAGGGACTATATGTCATTGTACGTGTTGCATTTCAGCAAAATGAAATTGTGGATTCTCAAATTATGCAGTGTTAGGTTGATGTTATTGTAATAAGGTTATTGGCTTCTTAGCAGGAGTTGTCATCCATTTATGATGCTGCAAACAAGCGTCTCAAAGATTTGAACCTGGAAGATTGACTTCATCATCTGTTACATTGTGATCACCACCTGAACATCCAAATATTTTTATCAAGCAGAAGGATATGATTCAATAATTACTCCCATTGAAGATTGTATTTATTTGACTACAAGAAATAGTGTCCCTCTGTATTTCACAACTCTCAAATCATTTGGCAGCTCTCAAATCATCACTATACATATTTTTTAGGGTTTCGCTCGAGAAGAAATATATTTCTAGAGACAAAGAGGAGGGTTATATCTAGTAATAAGAGTTTTCCAAGTGGCATGAATAAATGATGTATCCATGAGGTGGATTACCCAATTTAGGGTTGAATTGCATAGGAGGTAAAACCCATTCCAAGTAAAATAAGTTGCTCGAGAGTTACATTGTCAATGAGAAAGGACATATTTGTATCTTGTAGACAAAATCGATGCAGTGAGTGTGAGATTAACTAGATAAACATGGACAAACATGTGGTAGCAGTAAAGAGTGTAGAGCATCGCAAGTGTGAAGATAACTTTGAATACTGGTCCAAAAAATAAAAAGAATTTAATGCTATACATAAGGATATATCACCTTGGCAGAAAGTCCATGAAGTTTCGGTGTAGCACTTGATAATTGGGTGAATTGGGACCACTCGGTAAATAAAATATATCTTTGTGGCATCCAAGAGAGTCAACCCTAAAATTGCTTTGTAAAGGAAATATTGTGATGTACACGTGGATAGCAAGCAACTTATTCTAAAGTTGAAACATCAAATCTCTAGTCTATTATGATGAGCTCTGATGTGGTGGGAATTGCTACATAAATATAGACAAAAATACATGAGGAAAGAGTTGCAAGATAGACCTACACATTCAAAATGATGATGATCTTTGTAAGATAAAGCTAAGTGTTATTGTATTTACCTATTATGTGGTTGCGAACATTGATAGTGTTAGGAAAAAGAGTGGTGGTCACATACAAAAGTAAGTATAGGTTTGAAGTAAGTCAAGGCATCACATAGTGCACATAGCATCCAAGGATAGAGTGAGAGGATTAGTGCACATATTCACCCAAGCATCCAATTGAAGAAAGAAGGACAAATCAGCCATCTACAAGAAGAAGAAAAGGTGCACAATATAGTGAAAGAAGAGCAAGAAAATAACCCTCACAAATATAATACACTTCATACAACTTGCTAATCAGAATCAACATTTACAAGATGAGAAACATTCATTAATATATTAAAATTTTGATATCCAAGTGCATTAGTGAATTGAAGAAAGTAAAGTCAAGAAAATGGAAGAATTTAAAGAATAAAAGCAAGGTACAACTGGGATTCTAATACCTTGATGAGCAGAGATTATAGTATAAATCCAAAAAGACATTATGACAAGGTTATATGCAATCCTGGATACCCTTAATGATCCGATTTTGGAGCAAACCTATGTAATTTTGTTGATCAATTTTGTATTCGAAGATTGGTGCCTCAAGGAGATTGGTGTCTCTCATAGGTTGGTACCTACATTATTGTAACAAGGAGATTGGTGTCTCCTATAGGTTGGTACCTACAATATTGTAACAAGGAGATTGATGTCTCCCATAGGTTGGTGCCTACGTATTTTTACAAGGGTATTGGTGTCTCCTATGGGTTGGTGCCTACAAATATTTTGAAGAAATAAAAGCAATATTTTGTCATGGTTTTCTCCTGAGAGGGTGTTTCCATGTAAAACCCTTGTCTCTTATGTGTGTGGTTTTTTGTGCATTGATTCATTATTGCATTCATATTATTGTAGTTATTATTTTGAACTAAAAGTTTTATCTTATACTATTCACCCCCTCTCAATATAAGTGTGTGTTTCTTCAATTTGTATCAGAGTGGGTTCCTTTGTGAAAGTCTAACCACTTTAAGGAAGATCTTACAAGAACACACATGGCTTACCAAGAATGTTTTTCATCAAATAGGGATATATTGTTCAATGGGACTAACTATGCTTTCTATAGCATGAGGATGTGAACCTATTTGATGGCACATGGATACGATATATGGAAATCTATTTTGGATGGGTTCAAACCACCTACAACCCATCCCATGGATCGAGATGGCAAGAAACCATTTGAAAATAATGCCAAGGCAATGAATGAAATACTAAGTGGTTTATATGAGAGAACCATGCAGCCATATCCTCCAAGGTAATCAGATAAGTTTCAATATTTCTTCCATGGTTACTGCTTTTCATGTCATGAATTTGGTCATAAAGTTGTAAACTACAGGATCCATGCTAAAAATGACTTTGGCTTCACCAATAGAAATTTCAATTCATTTACACCTCTCAAGGACTACAACATCATTTGTTACAAATGTAATAATTTTGGGCATAGAGCTAAATGGTTTAGAACGGTGTTCTATGAACTTCCAAAATCAAGTAAGAAAGAGGATGGTGAAAATGATATGTCCTCCAAAGTTTAGAAAAAAAAATGGAACAAGAAAAAGAGACATCTGAGTTGGGAGTAGTTTTACTCTCATCTCATCATTGAACATATTAGTCAAAGTAGTTAGTAAGGGGGAGTTATCTAGTGCCTTATCCTTTAGCCTTGAGAATCCTTTTCCATTAATTTCAAAGGGGGATAACTTCAGTAAGGGGAGAAGTGTGTGATTTTAGTAAGAGGGAGAAGATTGTTAGGGGGAGCAGCTTGTGATCCTATTGCAATAAAGTACAATTTCTTTGCAGGGTTGCCATCAATGACAAAGGGAGAGATTGTTAGAAATATTCACTATTGAGTTGTCAATGATGTCAAAGGCTGACTTGGTTGCTAGAAAATAATGGCATGCTTGGTCAAATTATTCAAGGTAGATATATCTTTAAGGGTGATTTAATTATAGGTGTATGCTTTAATATTTAAATTAAATATTTAAATATTAAAGTGATGTTTCAAATATAATATAAAAGTTTGATATTTAAATATTAATATGGAGTAAAATAAGTGCATGGGCCGACCTACTAGGCACCAAAGAAAAAAATGTTTGTCTATATAAATACAAAGTAAAGTTTCATTTGATAATTATGAACTCGATTAATGTCTTCGTTATAAGAGCAGATGAGTGCATGAACCACATGAGGTTGGTTTCAGGTTAATGTTTTTATTAAAAATCCTCGACATACATGAGAAATATAAAAAGTGGAACAGACCAAAAGCATTATGTATGACCACAACACTCGGATTCATTTTAGTAATAATGTGATGGCATGGATGGTACCATGTTTTGTTTAAGGACTAGATGTCATTATACGTGCTGCATTTCAGTGGAATGAAATTGTGGATTCTCAAATTATGCAGTTCCATGTTGATGTTTGTTGTAAGAAGGTTGTTGGCTTCTTAGCAGGAGCTATTTCATCCATTTATGATGCCATAAACAAGCATCTCAAGGATATGAACCTAGAATATTAACTTCACCATTTGTTACATTGCGATCACCACCTAAATATCTAAATATTTTTATCATAGTGTAGGAGATGATTAAGTAATTACTCCCATTGAAAATTATATTTATTTCACTGCAATAAATAGTTTTCCTCCACATTTCACAACTCTCAAATCATTTGACATCTCTCAAATCATCACTGTACATATTGTTTAGGGTTTCACCTGAGAAGAAATATATTTCTAGATATAAAGAGGATGGTTCTATCCAGCAAGAAGAGTTGTATAAGTGGCATGAGAGTTTTGAGAATAAACGATGTATCCATGAGGTGGATTGCCCAATGTAGGGTTGAATTGCACAGGAGGTAAAACCCATTCCAAGTAAAAGAAGTTGCTTGAGAGTTACACTATCAATGAGAAAGGACATGTATGTATCTTGTAGATGAAACTAGTGCGATGAGTGTGAGACTAATGTAGATAAATGTGCATAAACGTGTGGTGACAGTGAAGAGTGCAAAGCATCATAGGTGTGAAGATAAATTTGAAAACCACTCTAAAAATAAAAAGAATTTAACATTGTACATAAGTATATCTCACTTTGGTAGGCAGTCCATGAAGTGTCAGTATAGTACTTAACAAGTGGGTGAAGGAGGACCACTCGATGAACAAAATATATCTCTATGGCATACAAGAGAGTCAACCCTAAAATTTCTTTGCAAAGGAAATATTGTGACGTACATGTGGAAAATATGAAAGTTGTTCTGAAGCTAAAACATCATATTTCTAGTCTATTATGATGAGCTTTGACGTGGTGGAAAGTGCTACATAAAGATAGATAAAAATAAATTGGGAAAGAACTGTAAGATAGACCTGCACATTCAAAATGATGATGACCATTGTAAGATAAAGCTATGTGTTATTGCAAACGTTGATAGTGTTAGGATAAAGAGTGGCAACCACATACAAAAGGAAGGATAGGTTTGAAGCAAGTCAAGGCATCACATAAGGCACATAGCATCCAATGCTAGAGTGATAGTATTAGTGCACATATTCACCCAAGCATCCAATTGAAGAAAGAAGGACAAATCAACCATCTACAAGAAGAACAAAAGGTGCACAAGATAGTGAAATAAGAGTAAGAAAATAGCCCTCATAAATAGCATACACTTCATACAACTTTCTAATGAAAATCAGCATTTACAAGGTGAGAAATATTTATTACTACATTGCAAGTTTGATATCCAAGTGCATTAGTAAGTTGAAGAAAGCAAACTCAAGAAAAGGAAAGAATTTAAAGAGTAAAATCAAGGTACAACTGGGATTATAATACCTTGATGAGTAGATATTAGAGTGCAAATCCAAGAAGATATTATGACAAAGTTACAGCAATATTGGATACCCTTAATGATCATATTTTGGAGAAGACCTGTGTAATTTTGTTGATTAGTTTTGTATTCGAAGGTTGGTGCCTCAAGGAGATTGATGTCTCCCGTAGGTTGGTACCTACATTATTGTAACAAGGAGATTGGTGTCTCCCGTAGGTTGGTACCTACATTATTGTAACAAGGATATTGGTGTCTCCCGTAGGTTGGTACCTATAGTATTGTAACAAGGAGATTGGTATCTCTTGTAGGTTGGTACCTATATATTTTTACAAGGGGATTGGTGTCTCTTGTGGGTTGGTGCCTACAAATATTTTGAAGAAATAAAAGCTATATTTTGTTGTGGTTTTCTCTTGAGAGGGTGTTTCCACGTAAAACCATTGTCTCTTATGTGTGTGGTTTTTTGTGCATTGATTCATTATAGCATTCATATTATTGTAGTTATTGATTGGAAATAAAAGTTTTATCTTATACTGTTCACCACCCCTCTCAGTATAAGCGTGTGTTTCTTCAGTATATATGTTGAATTAATTATTGAGCATTTATGTTAACACTAATTGAATAGTTCATTATATTATATTTATTTTATTATCGATATTTCTCCCTGGATTCATTGTTCATTAGTTCCTATAAGTATTTGGAATATTTAATGCTTTATATTGTCAAATATTTTATAATATTGAAAGAAATCTAGTGTGTTAGGTAGTCGGTTGTAGTTCAAAGTGTGAGACTCTCATGCTTCATATCCCTTGATGTTGCTTCTAGCTCAATGGGATCTAGATCTCACCTCCTTGATTTAGTAGAATAATTATGATATTCTACTCTAATAGATAATTTCCTATTCAAGTGACTCCGCTGAAATAAAATAATCATAAGAAAAACCTCGTCGACATTCAATTTACAAGCCTATGCTCACAAGAGTAGAAGCTAAGAAGTTATAGGAACTAGTATTAATTTTAGAACTAACTCCATTAGAATTTAGAAGACATAGATCATCATCATCTTCCAAATAATCTTCATCATCAAGCCTACAAAAAGTAAAGAATCTATGCATTTCACTTCTCCACAATTTGTTCACTCAGTCAGAATTGAATAAGTGGCTCAAATACCACCTCCACAAAAATTTCCTAACTAGAACAACATTGGACCACTTAACTTGGTAAATTAAAATCCCATTCCTTAGGCAACATTAAAGGCTTTGCCAACATATGATAACACTAGAAAAATAACCTATGAGCATTATCAAGATGTAGCCTCCTTAGCCACAATCCATAATATTCAAGATGAGGATGTCATGATAAGGTTGTTGGTATTATCATTCAAAGGTAAGGTATTATATTGGTATAAAACCTTCAAGATAGTAGTATCCATTCATGGGCTCAACTTTCTAGTAGATTGGTCCAAGAATTTAATGAACAAGTAGACTCATTCTCACTGCTAACCTAATTCACCACTATACAAAGGCACCCTCAGGAAACAATAGGTTTTAACATTAGGTTTAATAGGATATGGAAAATATTTCCATAAAATATTAATCCAACTAATAGCCAAGTGCTTGTTAGAGTTAAAGTGCACTATGCCTTCACCTTGACACTTGTCAGTTTCTCTTGACAAGTTTCATGTGTTGAATATAGTCTTATGCCTATATATTGTAACCATTTGTATCAATAATATCAATCTCATTGTTCATCACAGAGTTACTCCTAACATCTGGTATCAGAGCAGGCTTTCCCTGCCCTGTGAAACCCCTTGAGGGGGGATTTCCCTCATGGAAATCCTCCCTCCCCCCGATTTTTTTTTTTTTTTTTTTTTTTTTTTTTTTATCGAGGGAGTATGCTCTCCATCATTTGATGGATCAGAAACCAGATGGTAAGAATTTTAAAAAATTAGTTTGGGAGGTTATTTATTTAAGTTTTTTTTTAGGGTTTGCAGAAATGTACCATCATCCAGCAATTGATTCCCTCCCTTGAGTTATTCCCTCCCTTCATTTTATTTTTTTTCTTTATTTGGTTTTCCATGTAGATCCATTTCATTTGGAGATGAAATCCAATCTGAGCTTCGTAGTCATAGATCTCGGCTCACAGATGGAGGAAGGCAAAATCACAATATTTGCAAATGCGGTGCTTCTTTGCAAGGTGCACTATGAAAGGGAGTATGGCGGCCCTATGTTGGAGGAGCTAAAATTACTGTTAATGTTTTTTTGTAAATCAGACTCAAGCCGCTATAGATCGGGGGTTTGTTCCCCTATTTTGTTCCCTGTTTTCCTTCCTCTCTCAAAGCTAGCAAAAATGGCGTTACTTGATGGCGAAAGTGCAACGGCCTACATCGTCGAATTAGCTTCCCACCACATGGTTTCTCGGTAGTTGTACAGCTATGGAGGAAGGGACGATGGGGTTGTACAAGGCACTGGCAATTTTTGTGATGCAGGACGTCAACGTGAGTGGGTTCCAGAGCCGACCGCTGTGGGAGAATCTGATCCGCGTCATGGACGGCGACGACGTCAACAGATTCACGTATTTTGATTTTTTGTTCTTGCCTACGCAGTGGTGGTTGTGGTGGTTTTCTGTGAGAATAATAATGGCTAGGAAAGGAGAAGGGCCCACAATCAGAATCGATCTGGGAACTACATCAATCTGCTGCATCATTCCTCCCCTGTCTTCCAAGTTGCCTGCGCTCCAATGGCCTTTGAATTTGTAAGTTTGCATATCCCAGACATTTATTATTAAATGTGCAGCCTCAAAAAGAAAAATTTCCTCCAATCCAAGACAGATTCTGCAAAAGAAAGGGTTGAGCCTTACATGGTGTTTTCCTTGATTTTTTCAAGAAGCGTCGGGGATGGAAGTCATGTCCTGATCGCTGCAGTGGTGATTCTGAAGAACAAAACCCAGACCAGTCACATCATAGATGCAATTTTTGGAGTAGTAAATCTATTATTTGATCACCACATATCACTACGGTTTTTTGTTCCATCTACAACCATATTTTTGTTACAGTGGTAAAACATCATCAAAAGTTAAATTAATCTTGGCCTGTCGCTGTTGCTGAAGAGAGTGGTGGACTGTCGCTGATAACGCGATGATCTACATATTTTTTGGTGGGTGTAAATAGTAGTCAGCGACGCCATCTCGATAATTAAGAGTCAACAAACTATCCCGAGGTGTTCGCGTTCTATCGGACCTGCGATCCGATGTGTATTTTCTGTGATGGCATTTTTGGTCCAATAATGGACATTTTATTTCCATATTTACGTCGTTGTGTTGCACTTTATTGTAAACTAAAACCATTCGAAGAATTTTTGGGAGAAGAATCAGTGTTTGAGATCCATTTTTTTGGGAGATCCAGTTCATGTTTTGTTCATTGGGATGGGCCCATTTGATCTATTCGTAATGGTATCTCCCAAAATTCCATAGGGCAGCCTAAAGCAAACGTGATATTTTTATTTATTTCACGTGATGTTTTTTCACTAACGCATGATGGAGGTGCGGGCGGAGGCAGTTTGGCATCGATTGTGTTTGAGTTCGCTAATGGAAAAACTGAATGGTGGTGATAACTTCGAGACAATTGAGCAGGATTCCATTTTTGCATGGAATTTCTCAAAGTTATGTCGAATGTGTTGGAATTCCCGTGGATCACGTTGGGTTATTGTGAGAGTTATAAATGAAATCCGAGCTCCAATTGTAATTGTGGGCACTGGTGGAGGAAATCACAGTGGACTGCGCCCGCGTGCTCGGGGGCATGTTTAATTTGCCACATCACAAAGTTGTTTTTAAATTTTTTTTAATGTGGTTTCTTTGTCCCATATGCACAGGGCGTGGGGCATTTCAAATTTAAAAGCAAGTTTTTTATTTCAAAAATGATGGGGGGAATATTTTTGAAATATAGTGAGTGGGGGTATTTCTTTTAAAAGTGGGGGTATTTTATTAACATGTATGGCTGCAAGATATAATGGGGAACATTTTTATGTATGACTGCATGATATTTTTTTCATGTTGGCCATTTTTTAATCCTTTTTCACATGGAGAGTGGAAGTGGGAGCTGAAGGCCTCATGTGGATGGCCTAGATGGCCCATGTTAATTCCCCTGCGAGGGAAATTTTAAGACTATTTTTATTCTGCCTGAGAGCGATGCCGCCATTGAGCGATGTTTATTTTTCCGCCTAGATGGACTTAGGGGACAGTTTTTTTTTTAATGGGCCAATCATTTGTTTTCACATGGAAGTGGAAGTGGAAGGCCCTCATGGCCTCTTATTGTATTTTTCAGAGAGATGATGGACCTAAATATTTTCCTCTGCATGGGAAAATTGTAAACTGTCTATTTTTTATTTCGCCTCATGCGATAATTATTTTTTGCCTTAGATAAGCATGATGTTTTTTCCACATGATGAAGGCCCCTTTGATAGAGGAATATAGGGGTATTTATAGTCGTTGGAAATTTTTTTCTATGATGGACACAATGGTGGTGTCATATTGTAATTTTGAGGCTGTTTCAATTGAGTTTTTTAGCCTCAAAGTTTTTCTACCTTGGAGTGCACTTTCGGTTGTACCCGACACTCCCAAGGCACTTGTAAGTGATCCTAGTATCTAGTAGTACCCTCTATCTACTTGGCAGATGCAGCAGCTGGTTACCCATGCATTCCGATAAGATGAGGTGACTAACATAAGGACACTTAATCTAGGGACTATAGACAAAGACACCCTAGACTCTATTCGAAGTTTTTCCGGATCTACTTCTGAAGACTACAAACGAAGACACTTCAGAAGATTCTCTTCTACTCTTCTTTTCTTCTTCTCCTCCATATTTGGCATCTATGGCTCATTTTATTGTATTGAGTGCATTTTTGGCAGAGACCGACACTCTTATATGGCTTGTTTTTCCTTTGTATTAGGTGCATTTTTTGCAGAGACCGACACCTTCTAGATTGAGTTCACCATAAGGAAGGATTTGATATTTATGGTGGGACTAGTCAGTGACCTATGAGAGGCAACATCCTCTGAGGATGACCTATAGAGGCAACAGACCCAGAAGTGGCTGATCCTGAGGCACCCATGATGACCCTGAGGCACTTAGACGGCTGACCCAATGGCAACAGACCCATGGAAGTGGTTGACCCTGAGGCAACAGATCGAGATGTATACACAGTGAATCTAGCATTATTCATAGTTGGAGAGCCAAGCGCAAAGAGCACGAGCCTAGACCAAATCAGCAATAAGAGAGGATGATAGGTTTTTTTCGAGAAGTCAACATTAAGGGGGAATGTTACCTAATGTTGACTTGTTTTGTTTCTTCTTTAGTTAGGATAGTGCACTTTAAGGGGGAATGTTAGAGTTAAAGTGCACTGTGCCTTCACCTTGACACTTGTCAGTTTCTCTTGACAAGTGTCATGTGTTGAATATAGGCTTATGCCTATTTATTGTAACCATTTGTATCAATAATATCAATCTCATTGTACATCACAAAGTTACTCCTAACAGTGCTATATTACTACTTCCATGCCTTTAATCTAGTCTTAGGCTTACTGATACAACAATCTATGTACTAACATTTCTTGAGATTTATCAAAAAACTATAGCTATAAAAAATTCATTGATAGCTATAGGTAAACTTCCTCCCAAAAATTTTATGTTGTATTTCCAAAAATATCTCATAGATTGGATAATAAACATAATCCTCGATAATAATTACACACCTACCAAATATAGTTCTAATTTTTGTAGTCAAATTTCTAGCATTTCCAATGAACTCACCAACACCAGTATTGTCAAAACCCCCTATCATACCAAAATTACCTACCTTAGAGCCTCAATAAACAACCGACATGAAAGAAATAATGATTGCATTAAATAATATAATAATGAAATCACAACTATGAAAATAAGAGAAGTTAAAAGAATTTTCCAGTCTAGGAGATTCCCATATGTAGTAAAAGATCTCTTTTAGTCACACTGGTATAAGGCCTAATGTAGTATACAGTAACAAAGAAGATAATCCTTCTACTTTAGCATAAAAACTAGATTTTAGGTGATCAAACTGCAATGTTTCACATGGCAAAAATACTTGTATGCTTCATAAACATTAGATGCAGAAAATTATAGTTGAGAAGGCAAAAAGAGCACAAAAAAACCAAGTTAATATGCTATGGGAATCAAATCAAAATTTAATGATGTAATATTTCATTGAAGAATAATTTATATCAATCCTAACCCATT
The DNA here is from genome assembly GCA_028583015.1 of Wollemia nobilis. NCBI lineage: Eukaryota > Viridiplantae > Streptophyta > Pinopsida > Araucariales > Araucariaceae > Wollemia > Wollemia nobilis. Next base: position 802,487 of record JAQPPZ010002533.1, read on the forward strand.
CCAATAAGAAACTATTGCATGTAGATCCTAAGAGACTATATCCTCAAAGGGAGTAGCCATATAAGGGAGTTCCTCAACCTACTCAAAGAAGGGAGCAACCTCCAAAGGAGAATTCTAGAGATCAACAAAATCTAGAGTAGAAAAAGGTAGTTGAAAATTAGGAGCAAACTAGGAGCAAACTTTGATACCTTTCTATAACTAAGTGATAAATAATCAGAGCAACACAAGAATATTGGAGAAGATTTGATGATCTAGAAAAGGGAGTGAAGAAGAAACCATAATATTCTAGCTTTGATATCATGGAGAATATTAATAAAACACCATCTAAAGTAATAATATATGATGCTTTGATTATTCCAAGACAAATTGATCTCCTACAAGCATCATTTAAGTCCACCCAACCTTAAAATCAGTCACACTTAAAACTCAACTTAGCACAATTTAAACCTATGTTGAGATTAGGTAAGAATAGACCACCTCCATTCTATATGTACCTATGCATGTTGGTATTGGTTTTACATAATTGCATGGTAGATTCTAGAGCTACCACAATAGTTTTGCCTAAAGTGATCTATGAAGCAATGGGTATGGAATATACTCATCAAGTCCTAGAATATTGCAGCTAGATGGAACTCTAGTAAAAACTATCAATGTAATTTAATCTATGTCATGGTGGTCCAAAAAATACCTTATATAACAATGATACAAGAAGTGGCCATGGTATACCTAAATCCATACTTTGGTATATACCTTTCTTGTAAATTTACTACCAAATTGGATGGATACCTATCTTTGGATTATTCACATATGGAGATTTCTCATGAAGGCAGGAAGGTGAAAATATTTGTGTAAAAGCCCTCTATGTATCATATAAAAAACAATTGAGAAGAATAAAATAGTTTTAGCATGATGTATGATAATATTGATCCACTAGAAGACATCATAGATGTTTTGGATACTGAAGATGAGTTTTCACTCAAACACTTTAATGTTGTGATTGAAACATGCATAGGAATTTATGCCATCACTAAAGTAGAAAAGGAAAAGCTTCCAGCCATGAAAAACTAGGAGGTTTAACAAAATAAGATTTGGAATCCATGCTTCAATGGAGCTAAACACAAAAATGGTACTAAAGCAAAAATAGTGCTAATATCACCATCAAAAGGAATCAAACAACTTTATACCATTTGACTTGGAATTGCACCAATAATGTAGTAGAATATAAAGCATTGTGCATTGGGATGAAATAATTAAAGAAGTTGGGATTAATTCTATTAATTATCTATGGATATTCTAAACTAATAGTGAATCAAGTGACTAAGAAATGCAACAATAAGCAACGTTACCCAAAAGCTTACTGAAAAAAAGTTTGGGATCTATTTTAAAGATTTGATGCTCTAAATATAAAAGCAATCCCCAGAGAGAAAAATGCACAAGCTGATGCATTGGCTTCCCATGGAGATAATGTTTGCCTAGCTTCTGATTTAAAAATATTCAAGAACTATCAAACTTGCATTCAGACCTGCAATTCTAGATAAAGATACTTTTTGGTAAGTCTTTGATAATGATGAATAAATAGTGGATTTATTAGTTCAAAAAGTATATTGTGCTAATACAATGAAGTGCATGCTTGAAAGCATAAATTAATAATATTTATTCATATCAATAATAACCATATTACCAAAGGAATAATTAGTCTTGAAAGATTATTTGATAGCAGTGACAAGCCAAATGACCAAAAAATAAAAAATTGATGAACAAAAATTTAGAGAGGTTCAAATTGAGCCTAAGAAAAGCTAAATATTGGAGTGCAATGCTTTTAAGAGGTTCAACAACTTTTAATATTGTGTAAATAATTCAATGATATCATTGCATGGAACTATGATGATCTAAAGGTCTATAGAAAAGAAACTATCTAGCATACTATAAAATTGTTGCCTAATGCTAAGTTATTTTGACAAAATCAAATGCTAGTAAATCCAAATATAGAAGCACTAATGAACCAAGAGTTTCTAAAGCTACTTAGTACGAATATCATCTACCTAATCAAGCATTCTATATGGATAGCTGGTTTGGTGCCTATTAGAAAAATAATGGAGATATCTGCCTCTACATGGATTTTCAAAATTTAAATAAAACATATTTGAAATATCATTATCACTTGCCACAAATTGATCAAATCTTGAACTTTGTTGCCAAAGTAGAGAGGTTATCTTTTCTTGATGGATTATTTAGCTTTAATCATATGTGGGTAAGAGATGAATATCAATATAAAATTGTGTTCACTACTAAGTGGAGAACATTCACGTACCAAGGATGCCCTTCGACCTATCAAATGTAGGAGATACTTTTCAAAGTGCTATAAATTTATATTTTGGTGAGATAGTAAATAAATTAATTATAATCTTTATAGATGATATGAAAATATTCTCTCATCAAAAGGAGAAGTGGGTATACTGATAAGTTGAAGTATATTAAGGACCCCTTCTAAGATATGTATATTAGATCAAGATGAAGGTGATATAAGAGTTTTAAAATATTATCCTTCTTAAAATAAATCTATAAAAAAAACCTTAATAAAATTTAATATTGCCTTCCTAAATCCATGGCTAAATCCCCTTACATTACCTACAATATTGCATGTCAATTAGCCAAAAATAAAAATGTGTTACCAACATTACTTGAGCCCCAAGGGGACTAGGTAACATTTGAAAATCCTACATTTAAGGAAGAAGAGGAGGGGGATATTCCCTCTAAAACAATATCCCTTTTTCAAAATGAATAAGGGGAAGTATTTTTTAAATCTATGGATCATATGGCTAAATTTCTTTGAGGAGATAGAGTAGTTATGCAAATAATTTTAAGGGTACACAAAGAAACCTTGACAAATTCCATCCTGGAATAATCCCTTTTTTACCTTCCAATTCAACTTGGGTTTTGTAGGTAACTTTCACTACCTACATCCACAATCCTATAATGTAAAGAAAAATGTGATTTTTTTTAGGTGACATAGCCATTTTACTAAGGCATCAGTACAACAAACTACATGCAACAATTTTTAAAAGTAGTAAGAACAACACTAGATGAAGCTCTTGTGGAATGTTTGCATATACAATGCAAAGAATAAATATGATGATAAGATGTAAAATTATGTGAGGAAGATAATAAAACAATAAGCAAAAGCTAGCCAGACTATAAAAAATCTAGGTCAAATAAATTCAACAAGTAAAAGCATAAAATATGAAGTTTTGTCTAAGTAGTCAAACATTTATAATGTTGATTTTAGCAAGAGCATAATGAAAATCCAATATCTCATAGAAGAAGCTAGTAAATTATGCTAAAATTTTGGCATCTGATGTCGAGCCAATGCTTATGGAATGCAAAATTGAAGTCAAATACTAAAAAGAGCTAGATGAACAATGATGTTGATGTTATAAAAGTAGTATAAAAAGCCCACTATAATACAAAGGAAAGGCCCAAGAAAAACATATACTAAGGTAAAAAATTTAGCATGTGTAGAAGAAAATAAAAAATCAAAATATCATTTTCCAATCAACGGAATACTTTGTAAGGTTTTCAAAGATACCAAACTTTTTAAGCAATGATGTCATCATTAGGGGCATAAAATTTTGATAAATCCAAAATAATTGTCAGATATAAAATTTCTTTAAGGCATGATACTTGAAGGTAAAAATATAAGGTTCAAACAATGATATTTTATATCCAATACTATTCATAAGTAGATGTGGCTACCAAACTCTTGAAGAAATAATGCCATCAAAAGAGAATATCTTTGGCACCTAACAAGAAGGAAATGCAAAGTCTACCATGAAGGAAAGGTAGATGCATCAATATTCAGTCGAGATAAATAATTTAATATCAAGCAATATGACCTCATGCTACTATATTTTATGAAGAGGCTCCAAACTCATACTAATTAACAAGGTTACATGTGCTAATAAACCACCAAGCATAATTGTTGTCAGAAGACCTCAATGGCTAAAGGTTTGTCCATCACAAGCCTACCCTTACTTATCTAGTTAAGTGTAACTAGAATGAATGGACTATCATCATATGGTTATAATCCAATGATACAACATGCAATCCAACTTCTCAAAAGAAATATCTACCATATATGTCAAAAAAGCATGCTTGAAACAGCTAGGCATAGCTAACCTGAGTGCAACAACCACTTCTTATGCCTATCATAATAGGTCTACACTATTTTTTTTGGGTAATCATTATAGACACCCAAAAGTTATACATGCTCATTCCTATATACTAGTATATTTGTATAGGCCATCATAGGTCGTCGTAGTTATCCGTAGGCTACCATAGTCATCCGTAGGCACAAAACCTACAAAATTGTATGAAACACATCCAAAATACCTTCTACCCACTAGGAGGCCATCTACTAGCTCCCTAAGGCCACCTAAGCCCTTTCCTACACCTAATTAGGACCCCATGGGACCATTCCCTACTAAAAACCCTAATTAGGCTAATTAGGATTCTAATTTGCAAGTGACTTTCACTAAACATGCACTTTATCATTAATAGGGTTTAATTAGGATTAATGATCTAATTAGTCCTAAGCATGTCCTCACACATGTGTGCACCCTAAGTTAGTTAGGATATTTCCTAGAAACCCTAACTAAACCTCAATCTAACCTAGGAGTTAGCTAACCCTAGTTAACCCTAATCCTTCCTCACACATGTGTGAGGATAGGATATTTCTCTTAGGGAATGTAAGCTTGACACTTCATAAACCCTAACCTAACCTTGCTAGGAATTGACTCTAGGGTCTGGTATACCTAACCACCCCATGACCTTGGATTTTCCTATAAATAGAGGGTCCTTCCCCTCATTTTACCTCTCTCCCCTTTTGGTCAACTTACCAAAACTCTACAGAAATCATTCTAGAATATCCTTCGATAACTTTGCACCATACAAACAACATCAAATCACTTCTAGAGCCCATCCAGACAGAGGATCTCCATCAGAAGTCAACTACAGACCAATTCACCCCTCAACCTATGAATCTAGGATCCATTTCATAGGCCACCCTATGAATTGACCGTACAATAGGTCTACAACATCAAATCAAGTAGGTATCAACTATTTAGTGTTTTTATAATATTTCTTTCAATTTTTAACACTTTTCAATATAGTTTTTATGTCGATTTATCTTTATAATCATGGGGCTTGACCAAGGTAGGCCCCCAAATACACTAACAATATTTTATAGGCCCTAAATAGGTACAAAAGAACACACATTAGCAAACTACCGATGGCACACATGCATAGAAGCCCACCTTCATTGAGGAGCTCTAAAGGACACCATCAGAATGCTTCATATTTGTGAAGAAAATAGGGAGACTTGTTTTGTAACCTAAAAACACTCTTGATGAATAAAAGCAGCATTTCTGAACAATTTACATTTTGTTAGTTGTTTGATCAAATGGTCATCTTTCGATCACTTCATTCTGGCACGCTTAGTGGGACCCCCACAAAAGTTGTGTTAGACTAGTTCTTCTCATGAATCTGATGCAATTTTTGGTTTTATATTGTTGTTACAGGTACTCTAAAAGTAGAATAGAACCCTACAAAACCTTGATATACACTTCAGGTCAGCAGAATAGGAGTTTTAGGCTCCTAAATCCAATTCACCCCCAACCTATGAATCAACATCCAATTCATAGGCCACCCTACAAATTCTATCAGACTATCTTAGAAAATCCTAAAACAGTAGGGTATCACAACAGAGATATCAAACAACTCATATGACACCACATGAGTCAGGTATTCCCCTCGAGACCCCTTGGTTTTGTCATTCTTTCTCAAGGAAATTTCACCTTCAAATGCATCATATCATTTTGTAAAATTTTCTTTCAAATACATCAATTAGGGTTATCATATTAGTGCAGAATCAGATAGTTTAAATCTTTTCAACCTTATCATCTTTTGAATCAAATTTGCATTCCTTTTTATTCAAGTCATTAAAATAGGTTTTCATCTCTTTTCAACTTTTACAAATCATTCCTTTCCAATCATCTTTTCTCATGCACTAGATAGATCTTTCAAATTCCTTTCCAAATTATTTCTAGATTAGATTTTAAATTTTTTTTTCCAAAAGTATTTCAAATTTCTTTCCCAAATTGCATTTAGGATTAGATTTAAAATCTCTTTAACATCATTTTACAATTTTATTTCAAAAGCATTTCAAATTCCTTTCTCAACTTGCATTTAGGATTAGATTTAAAATCTCTTTCATTTTCAATTTCATTTCAAAATCATTTCAAATTTCTTTCTCAATTTGCATTTAGGATTAGATTTGAAATCTCTTTCACATCATTTTGCAATTTCATTTCAAAAGCATTTCAAATTTCTTTCACACTTGCATTTAGGATTAGATTTTGCAAATCTCTTTCATGTCCTTTACATTCCTTTTTGCAAATATTTTTCCAAAATCACATTTAGGTTAATCATTCCAATTTATTTCCAAAGCACTTGATTAACATTTACATATCTTTTCACACAAATCAATTTCAAATTTATTTCATGCTTCTATATTAGGGTTTCATTTCCTTTTTTCATCTTTTAGAATTCCATTTACATATCTTTTCACAAATCAATTTCAATTTCTTTCATGCTTCTAGATTAGGATTTCATTTCCTTTTAGCATCTTTTAGCATTTCATTTACATCTCTTTTCACAAATCAATTTCAATTTCTTTCATGCTCTTAGATTAGGATTTCAATTCCTTTTCACATATTTTAGCATAGCATTTATATCTCTTTTCATACAATCAATTTCAATCTCTTTCAAGCATTTAAATTAGGGTTTCAATCTCTTTCCAACACACTTAGGTAAATTGTCAAATTCCTTTTTCACACACACTTTGGCTTGCTTGTTTCCATACTTTCTAGAGTACATTTATTTTTTCAAAAAGGCATCTAGGCTTAGTTTTATTTCAAAAGGCACTTAGAATCTAGTTTCATTTTCAAAACACATCTAGGGCTAGTTTCATTTTTAAAAAGGCATTTAGTTAGTTGCTTTGCTTTCACATCATCGTTAACAAACACACCTTCACACACCCACGTGGTATACATAGTGGTGAGATTGGACTTCATCCCCAATCCATCACTCAAGACTGGTGATATTGGAATTCATCTCCTTCCACCAGCTCACCCCCTAGACACCTTAGTAGCCCCTAGGAGTGGTTTTCTGGACTTCATCACCAAAAAATCCCCTACTCTTGAGACTAGTTTTTTAGAATTCATCATCGAAAGGGACCTTCAGAGTAGGATAGGATTAGATGCCTTTGTTCACAAGGCTCACATAATTAGTGAACATGGTAACTATCATTCTTGACTAAGCTCACTCGAGAGTGAAGCAAACACCCAACTGGGCTAGTAGCAGGTCTTAGATAGTACCACCTCTTCTCATGAGAGGATATTGGACTCATTAGTGCATTTTGAGTTTCTCCCATTTGGATATCATTTTACTGCACCTTCCATATAGGTCACCACTTGCTCGTTGAGACACCATTCTATTTTGTGCACCCTTGATAATTGTAGGGGGTTTCGTATCGATGACATTCATGTTATTTCTAGAATAACACCCACTTCCCATGATATTTTCTAGGAGGCACATTTCAACATCAAAACACACAAAACAAACAAACATTTTATTTTTTGCATTTAGAACTGATTCTAGTTACGCATTGTTTGCATGCTCACAAAACTAGTTTCAACACATTCACTAATTAGCAACACATCTATTGGTTATCTACAACCTATCACTTTTGATTTTCTATCTAAGTCATAGTCTGAGTCCAATTCGTAGGTCAACCTATGAACCAGGTCTCAATTCACATAGTGACCTATGAATCCTACTTCCAAACATAAAAACTCTCCAAATCTCATAGGGTTACCTAAAAACCTCACACAGATCACACCCAAAACCTCATATTTCCATTTTTGTATAGTTCTAAGCACAAATTCACAACACACAACACCATACCTATTATCACACGTAGTCAAGTGCACGAGCAAGCGCATCTTAAGGAGGAGGCTTCGTTCACCACTTTTAGTCAATCTACTTCTCCCTATCCCTCTATAGGGGAATTTTTCACACTCATAATATATCTCCTCATAGATTCATATTTACCTCACACACACACTATATCTCATGACAAGATTCCCACTTCATCCGATGAAGATTACCCACTTCTTCCCCATTCACCTTCACCTAATCTACCTTCCATATTTTGTGATCACATCATCTACACCACTCTAGGACATCCACCTCCTTTCTTTACTATTGATGAGGAGACCCCCTACCTCACCTACCTTCATACATCCTTTCTTCCAAAGTCTATCTCAATCACTCTTCGAGAATGACTCTTCCTTGCTCAATCGTACTCACCCTGAGGTCACCTCATTTACCCCTACCATAGGGATGATCTCAGATCCCTCATCTTCCACTCCAAGCATGCAAGCACCCTCATCACAAATCCCTCCACTACAGCCTCCTTTAGAGCCACAATATGCACCCCTCACATCATCATATCAAGATGCTTCTCAAGCACCACAACCACCATCTTCCCAACAACCCTTCTTTGCATCCTTTGATGCTACATCACAACCACCTCCTCACTCACAACAATTCTCATATCAGATACATCAATAGACCCCATCCCCCTTATCCAGTGAGGATATTTTCACCACACCACCTCCTCAAGCTCCTACCATTGAAGCCCATATTCCTTCCTCATCATTACCTCCACCTACATTCCACCCTCCTAGAATGTATGGTGCACCACCCTCTATTCCACTTCCATATTCATCTACTCCCATATTTTGAATCCCTCCACCACCTCCATTTTGAGATCCATATCCTAGTTTCTTTCCTACCTATGACCCATGACCTATGTCTTATCCCACCAATCCTCTAGGCTATCCTATGCCACCTAGCTTCTCCACTCATCATACTTCTAGCCAGATGTAGGTACCATATTTTGATACCTCATCTCACCCACCACTAGCACCATTCATCCAGATGCCACTACCTCCATCATAACCTACTACACCTACATACCTCCTTCTTGGTCATCATCTCCTATGGTCCAACCATTATAGTAGGCCCCTCTCCAGAAGATCTTGATTCAACAACCGCAAACCATGCAACCACAATATTACTACCCCTAGTAGATGCCTACTCTACAATAGGGTGTCCCATCAACTTCGACATCCTACACCATCCAGTAGCCTCACCTACAGGCACCATTGCAATATATCCCTTCCCCACACTAGGAGGAACAACAACTCCAATATCCACCACATTCTTAGGCTCCACCTACCCCCACACAATCCTCTACACCTTTAGCACCCAAACTTCAACTTCTACAAGATGAAGTTAAGATGCTAAACCTCTATACAACTAGTTATGGACCACAAAAATCCACATACAATGAACTATATAATGAGCCAGTCCACCCTTCAGTTCCTATTCCTCCCTATGCTTATCACTTCAAGATACCAAAGTTTGATAAATACAAAGGTAAATAGGATCCTCATGAACATGTCAACAATTATCGCTCAGCTTGCTATCAACTTCATAGTAGCAACCCCCTCATGTTACGTACCTTTTCCCTCTCACTTGGGGGACAAGCCCTAGATTGGTACAACATGCTCCCATGCCATAGCCTGTACACCTTCGAGCAGCTAGCCAATTCATTCTTGGAATATTTCTCCATTAACATCAAGAAGAAAATCAACTTTTTAGATGTCTACACCTTACGATAGGCCAATGATGAACCCTATTACAAGTTTATTTCTTGATGGATATTGGTCATACATGACCTCACTCATAGCCTCCCATACATTGAATTAGTTACACTCTTCTCAAAGAGTTGTCACAAACATATCTCCACCTCCTTACAACTTCATCAAAGTCACACCTTTGAGGAAGCTATCACTCAAGCCAAGGTCATTGAGGACATCAAAGTCCAATCTAGCAAGATCAAGCTTAGACAAAAACCCTCTTACAATTCCAACTTTTGCTTCAATAGAAATACACCAAATCAACCCTATACTAGACCACCACAAACCAACCAAGTGGTAGCAACTTCTCTAGCTTCTTCATCCATCTCATGACCTCCACCTCCATAATAATAGTTATTCTAGACTAGCGCACCCCTTCCACCAAGACCACCACAGCCTCATGGTCTTCACCCATAACTTCCACAATATAATTTGACCCCACTATCTAAGCCTTTACCAGCTCTATTTTAATGATTATACAATGCAGGTCATATTACCTTACCAAACATTTGACCTCTTGATCCAAATCAACCCAAGCCTCAGGGATATATCGAGCAGGCCTTCTATGCATACCATCGATAGCACGACCATGATATAGAGTCTTGTCATTCCTTTCATGGTCTTATCTAGGACCTCATTGATAGGGGTACCATTCAGGTCTCAAACCCCCTCGCACCCCAAAATCAAAACTTGGGAATCTACTAAAACTTACTACCTAAACATCAAGGGACTAATCCCCAAGGAACCCAATCCAATCCCCAAGGACAACCCAGATAGGTTAACAATATTCAATGAGATCCACCCTCACATGGTATCATTGGCATGATCAACCTTACCACTCATACTCAATGCTATCCACCATGATAGGATACACCAATGGTTTCTCCTCCAACACCATTCACTTCTCCACAACCCTCTATAATAGCACAAGCCTCACCATACTTACCATAAAATATCATCACCATCCATGGTAGTCTTACACATCAGTTATGTAACACCCCATCCAGGCTATCCATATTCGATCTCTTACAACAATCTCAACCCCATCGCGAGGCATTGAATGACATCCTTCAATCCATCAACCTCAAAACACATGACACAAATGCATTTTTTAACTTCATGGGAAACATACCTCATTTCCTGCAACCCTCGATTAGCTTCCATGACCATGAGATCATAAAACTCATGGGGGAAGGAGCAGATCCACCTCTCCACATACAAGCAACCATCAATGACATCACCTACAAGCATGTTCTTGTTGATACTGCTCATCCATTAGTATCATTTCTATGGCTACCCTACATCACCTTCACATTCCACCAACTCACTTTGCCACCCCATCACTTGACCTTAGAGCATTCGATGGTTCCATGCGACCCACTATAGGCTCTATTGTCCTACCTATTTATATTAGTGTTTGAACCATCTCCATTCTATTTCATGTCATTCAGGGTGAGATGTAATACAATATCTTGCTTGAACATCCATGGATTAGAGACATACAATGTGTTCCTTCTACCTTGCACCATTATCTCAAGTATATCTATGATGACCTCATCCATTGTGTTCCTACCGATGGGGACCCCTTCAAATTTTGCAACATCATAGACCTTCCACCAGGACCCTCATCATCCTCTACTCAAGTCCTTCCCATTTCCTCTCATCCCTCATCAAGAGCATCTACATCTCCTTCAATACCAACCTCATCCCCACAACAATCATCATCTAGCATGACACTTTATTCTACTACCATACCTTTCTCACCACCTTCCTCATGGCCTCCCCCTCCTTCTTAGTCATCCTCTTCCATAAATCAACCTCCTATACCTCCACCTTTTTTACCACCCTCATCAGGACCTCCTATTACATCTCACACATCTTCCTCTATAAAACCTCCTCTTCTTCCCACTCTACAAACACCCCCACTTCCTTTTCATCCATGACCATGATATTTCACATCTTCTCATAGCTTGATGCCTACACCTCCTCCCCCCACCACACAGTTCCCACATGTGAACCACCCCATTCCATCTACCATAACTGAATGCCATGATTGGGAATAGTGAGCTTCCCACTTAGACACTCAATTACTCCATTCTTCTCCTCCCATCATTCATGATTCCTAGCTAGCATCATCCTCCTCAAATTTTGATTTACCACCTCAATCCCCAACATATGTGATACCTCGAGTGTCAATTTTCATGACAAATTTAGGATCTAATGACTATAACATTCAAGATGCTCATGTGTAACCTTCGAAAATCCAATCTATGCATGATTTTAATCATCCTTCAACTTTAGTACTAACCATCGGTACCATTGTGTGACTAGGTCCTCCCAACAATTATACCAACTTCATTTATGTAGGCCTAGACTCCTCGCTCCCAACCATTGTACCTCCACCACCACAATCTAGTTTTTATGGCACTCTAGACCACATGTCAAACCCCCAATTCACCTTATGCTACCTTCAACATTTCCATTGGCATAGATTTGGGCTAGGATGCTATGAACAAGGGTTACACACACCTATCAACCCCCATGTTCAATCACCTACAAACAAATCTAGTCTAGGTTATCATCTTGTAGCCATTCATACACTTGAGGATGAGCTTCAAGATCTTTATCTACATCCCACACCAATCCCTACACACACATTGGAAGACTACATTGACATGGACATCCTAGATGAGAGTCTATATCCTCATTCTACCATCACCATTCCATGCACCTTCTTCCAAGACATGTCTCTTAATGATACAACCTTTACTTATTGTATCGATGTGCTAGTTAACCAATTTACTACCTTATCCCTCATGTCACCTCATCCAAATAACCCCATTATACCTCCTCCATTGCCTATACATTTGACCATACCATTTCCCACTTACCAAAAACTTCATCAATCCACAATGCGACCTCACTCTCCACCCATGGTTTTACATCCACCATTAAACCTCCCATGATGTTCAAATATTTCTAAATCCTCATCATCAAACTCATCATCTTCTATGACCTCTATTACTTCCATCAACATGGTCGATGTGGATTTATTCTCACCACTTTGATACTCATCTCCCACAAATCATGATGACACACCAAACCCTAATTTCATCGATTTCACTCACATTTCACCAACACCTTTAATACAAGACTTCTTACTATCTCCACCTATCTTACACATGATAAATGCACCTTCACCATCTACCCCACCTCATATTCCATGGGTTCATCATACTGACATATATCTAGATGATGAATTTGAGTTACCCAAGGCTATCGATGACCTCCATCTTATCCCAATCCTAGAAACAACTTCAAGATGGCTCCCATATGCTTGTGGAAGAAACCATCAATATCGATATTGGTGATGATCCCACCAATCCACATATTATCAAACTTATCACTAGCCTCTCACTAGAAGAGCACATATTGTTTACTACCTTCCTTAAGGAATACATTAGAGTCTTTACCTAGTCCTATAAGGACATGCCTGGACTCGATCCTTCCCTAGTAGTTCACAATATTACTCTCGACAAAGATGCCAAACCCATCAGATAGAAATTGTGATGCATGCATCCTATGATTGCATTACTAGTAAAATCTGAGCTCCAAAATCTCCTTGATATAGATTTCATCCAACCTATTGATTACCCCAAATGGGTTTCCAATATGGTACTAGTACCTAAGCCCTCAGATGAGGTTCGCATATGCACCAACTTTTATGATTTGAACAAATCTTATCCAAAGGACAACTTCCTCCTCCCAAACATCGACTCGCTCATCGAATCTATCATAGGTCATGAAATGATCTCCCTCATGGATGGGTTTTTTAGTTACAATCAGATCAAAATCAACCTCGTTGACCAACACAAGACTTCTTTCACAACCCCCTAGGGAACTTTTGCTATAAGGTCATGCCTTTTGGCCTTAAAAATATTAGGGCAACCTACCAGCATGCAATGAATTATATATTTCATGATTACATGCATAAAATCATGGAATATTACGTTGATGACCTCATCACAAAGTCCAAAGAATGTTCACAACACCTCGCTGATCTACGCAAGATCTTCGATCATCTCCTAGAACATAATGTTCATCTTAACCCAAAGAAATGTGTCTTTGGTGTTACATCTAGTAAAATCCTAGGGTTCATCATCTCTCAATGAGGCATCGAAGTGGATCCTAACAAATTCAAAGCCATCATCGAGATGCCTCCACCCACCAATCTCAAACAACTACGTAGCTTGCAAGGCAAAATTTAGTCCATACATCATTTTATCACCCAACTTTTAGATAAGTGCAAGCCATTTAATCACCTCTTACAAAAGGGGGTCACCTTCAAATGGGATGAAAACTATCAATAAGCCTTTGATTCAATCAAAGCCTACCTCACCTCTTCACCAGTTCTATCTCCCCCACACCCACAGCTACCATTTATCCTATACATTTCTACTATATATTTTACACTTGGCATACTATTAGCCCAAAATAATGTGCTCAATCATGAGCAAGCTATATACTACATTAGTCGTACGCTAGTCAGCTATGAAACCCACTATGTATACATGGAAAAGCTATGCCTGGCTGTAGTCTTTGCCACCCAAAAACTACATCATTATATGCTTAATCACACTACATTTGTCATCACTCATGACAATCCACTTTGATACATGATGAACAAGAGTTATCATAACTCTCATACTACTAAATGGATTATGCTCCTCACTAAATTTGATCTAGAGTTCATTTCATAAAAATCCATCAAAGGATAGGTCATCATAGACCAACTCGCTAAGGCTCCATTACCCGATGATCAACCTCTCCTCATTCAACTCCCTGATGATTCCATCTTCAATATCATAGAAGCTGAAGAGTATGTCAAACCAGAAATACCAACTGACTTAACACTTTTCTTTGATGGTTCTCACTGCACACATGTTGGGGGTGCAAGCATTGTATTTTTCACACCATATGGGGAGCCTCTCCCATTTTCATTCAAATTAGGCTTTCCATGCACAAACAACAATGTAAAATATGAAGCTCTCATTCTTGGCTTAAAATAGGTGCATTCTATGCACATTAGATGCCTTCACATCATTGGTGATTCCCTCATTATTATCAATCAAGTCCAAGAGATCTAGAAATGTCACTACCCTATCCTCCAACAATACAAACAAATCACCCAACAACTCCTCACCCAATTTGAGTGGTATGATATCGAAGCTGCTCCATGCTCATCCAATCATTTCATCGACACAATGGCTTCCCTAGGGTCATTAATACCATAAAACCCCCTATCTGACACTACACATGTGTCCATTCATACTCTAACACAATCTACCATTTCATCTTCACCCTCCATAGATGATGATGGTATTCATGTTGTCCACATTGAACCACATGATCCTTGGTTTTCACAAATTAAGGATTATATTAAATTAGGCTTCCTACCTTATGATTTACCACATGCTCATCATTGAGCATTCAAACAATGGGCCATCTATTACACACTACTAGGGGACATTTTGTATCATCGTAGTCATGATGGTATTCTTTTGTATTGCCTAGAACCACATGAATCTCAGCGAGTGGTACAAGAAACCCATGATGGTACTTGTGATGGCCACTTTAGTGGCATGGCTATCACAAAATACATTCTACACATGGGCTACTATTGGCCCAAAATAGAACATGACTATTGTGAGTATGTCAAGCGATGTATCAAATGTCAACAACATGCTAACCTCACACACTTACCATCACAAGCACTCCAACCTATTCAATCCATGTGGCCTTTCTCCCAATGGGGCCTAGATCTTATCAACAGATCCCTACTTCATCAAGCAACCACAAATTCATCATCACTACCATAGAATACTTCACAAAGTGGGTCGAAGCCATCCCACTTGTCCAAACCATGGGAGCCAAAATTATGGTATTTATCACTGACCATATCATATGTCACTTTGGCATCCCTTCCCAAATCATCTCTGATAATGGTACACCTTTCAAAAATAAAATTATCCATACCCTCTACACTAAATTTAATATCCACCATAGCTTCTTGACCTTATACTACCCATAAGGTAATAGCCAAGTCGAGGCTACTAACAAAACTATTTACTCCATTCTTCATAAGATAGTTGTAGAATCCCATCATGATTGGCACAATCAGATGCCTTTAGCCTTATGGGCCTATCATACGAGCATTCATACTCCCACTAGGGCAACCCCTTTCTCATTGGTCTATGGCACTGAAGCCATTATGCCTCTCGAGCTTGAGATACCCTCTTTATGCATCTCTATGAAAGAATTTATTGATGATGACACGGCTCATCAAGCCCACCTCAACCAATTAACACTCTTGGATGAGTGGTGCATTCATGCCATCGAGCACACACGTGTCTACCAAGATCACCTTCACCATACCTACAATAGTAAGGTACATCAATGCAAGTTTTAGATTGGTGACCTAGTTCTCAAAGAGAACCAATAAATCACAAGTCAACCCCATCAACAATGAGACAAGTTTACTCCTAATTGGCTAGGCCCATATATCATCACACAAATTTGGTTCTAGTACCTATCGATTGGAAAATCTCGAAGGACTCACCAAACCTGAACCTATCAATATTATTCACCTTCACACATTTAATGCCTAGCCTATCTAGGTATGCATCACCATGGATTGTACATAGTGTCATTATAATACTATCTAGGTACACATCACTCACAATCCACACCACACTACACACATGGTTTTCACTTTCTATTACACAACATAACTACTTGTGCTTTTTATGTCATTTATATGTTGTTGGTATCTTGGATTTTGTAGGTTTCTTATCACCAACAGTGACATCTTCAGTGGAAATACCTCATTCTAGGTCTACACATTCAGCATACCACTCCTCCATCATGTAGGACCTTCTGATACTACCTCTAGTACCGATCACCCTAACTGATCTCGCCATACCACCCGATCCACTCCATGTACATCAGCCTTCCACATCATCACATTTAGATCACTGCACTTCACCCCACCTTCACTCACCCTACCATAGGGATTCTTCCTATTCACCTCACTCTAGAGATAGCTAGATCTCCTTATCCTCCTTTACAGATAAGGAGGAACATTCTCACCCACTAGACCCTCATGCACGGGGACCATCCCTACCTCACTTGGGTGACCTGAGAGATCCATATCTACCACCTTCCCTAGCTCATAGACCTTCACTAACATACTATCCTCCTAACAGGGGAACCACACCTCTTGCATGCACACTCTTTAGGACTACCTCCACCCCTACCGAGTGGGATGTCCCCTTATGACCAATCCCTACACTAGTATGCCACCTAGGCCACTTCTACGTGTACTCCCCCATCTCATCCATGTCATTATCTACAGTCATCTCCCATACCACCTATCCTCTAGATGCCTCCTTCTCCACTCCATGATATTCTTCTTCAGCCTCCTCTACCACCAGTACAATACTTTCAATCCCCCCTTCTTCTTCCTATTCATTCTCTTCTTCGCACCCATACCCCAACCCCATTTACACACTAGAATCTTGATCCCCACCTACCTCAGTTACGTCACCTCCTCCCATTGATATCCAACACATCCTCACTCACCTTGACAACCTTGAGTCACACTTGAGTCATTGTCACTACCATTCCTCTCCCCACCATTCTGCTACAATTCATATCCCTTCACCTTCTTCTAGGCCTATTCCTTTCTCTTAGATCTGACCCTCATCAGACCCCAGATCCTTGATCCAACCACTCATTTCTTACCCACCTTCTTCTCACTCATCACCATCTGAGTCATACATATATCCCATGCCTATCTGATCAGCACCACTCTCCCAGATATTTCACTAGTTGCTCCACCAAGGCCTCCTGGTTCTACCTGAGATCCACCCTATTGATCCATTGCACCCTAAGTTATGCAACTATAGAGAGAACCAATTTTGTATCTATCATCATCAACTAGGGCATGACATCAATGTGTGTCATACATTTGAGACCCTTGTTTAGGATATGCTGCTTGATGAACCTCTTTCACACTTCAAACAAGTTCCCTCACCTACTCGACTCCAGAGCCCTCCACATCATCTAGTACCTCGCTCCACCCCATCACATGATTCATTCACATCCACACCTTATTACTTTCAACAATTATCCAACTACACCAATTACCAAAATCCTAGTCACCTCATCACTTCACCTAGTCATTCATGACCTGATCCCCATCACTTCACATAGTCTTTTCTTGTTTTCTTTCCTTATGTCTTCTTCCATTCACTTTCCTCTTCCTCTTCCTATTTGGTATTGTTGAATGGTCACACTTCGAGTGGCTACATTCCTATGTTGATTTTCCCATTTTCTTCTTCTTATTATTATTCTTCTTTTTTTCCTTGCATCATTGCTTTGCTTCTTCTTTGTCGCACTTCTTCATCCTCATTTTGCTTCATATATTTTCTCACTTCCCATTTTCTTTGTTTACCATTATCAC